>VXBX01005595.1:574143-661053 GCA_013400415.1 Scytalopus superciliaris
GAGTATGTGGTAAAGATGGTTTCAGAAACAGACCAATGACTTTGAATACCCCTGGTCCCCGCATCTTTCAGGAACCTTACATGTAAAAAGTGCTGGTGTTTGTGCTTTCTGGTAATCAGCCCTTTAAAATCAGATTGCCAGAGTTGGACAGATGTATCGAGAATAACTAGTCTGTAATCTCTGGTTTGAGTTTTGTAAATACAGGATCTTCCCTTGTAATAATATCACCACCTTACTAAATATTTATTTCTAGTGGTATCCTCCTTTAGCTATAAACATAGACATTCTAATCTCAAATTCTGAGGCAGAAAGGATATTCTACCACTTGTTATGGCTACACCAAACATATTTTTTTCCTAGGGATAAACATTTCAAAGATTACTCTGTGAACAGAGCTTTTTAGACTAGGAAGAGGACCACAATGACAGTATTGATGCAGTACTGTCGTCTGTTTCTGGGAAAATGGTTATGGTCCAAACAACCGCTCTGTTTGCTCTGTATTAAAACAAGTATATTAGTCTGAAGCCCTGTAAGTGATGGGTCTGGTCACAAACAAAGCCATACATTAGCTCTGTTGGAAAAAAGATGACAATGTCAGGTCTGAATTGATCTCCTCAGAGGTTCGGATGGAGTGAGTAATGCTATGCTATGACTGATTCAAAGGTAACTGCATGTAAAATAGACCACAGCTGGGGTGTTCACCGTGGAGTGCTTGCTCACTCTGTTGTTGAGTGATGCTACTAAAAGTTACCAAAACTTGAAAAACAGTGAAAATGTTTTTTAAAGCCTGAGAAAAACCATTTCAATCCTTTGTCATATATCTTAGATTTATACCTTGAATTCTACTATCTGGAATTCAGTTACACCAATCATTTGCCAAAAGCATGGATACTTACAATATATTAAGCTACAAAGACCTTAGTTGTGCAGTACAAATCTGTCTACAATTAAGGCAATTAAAAAGGGAAGCTTGAGGCAGAAGCACTTTAAAAATATTTGCAGACCTATCAAAAGTCTTTCTGTGCCCCTATTCCCAGACTACCTGGGCACCTCAGCACCTCAAAATCTCTAATGTGTTTGTTCTGAAAGATAAAAGTATTGCTCTGCCTTTGTTTTGGACAGGGAAATCTAAGGCAGAGAGAGATTAAAATGACCTGTTCAAAGTCAGGTAGGCAGTCTGTGATAGAAAAGGGAATTTAACCTAAAGCTGGCACTCACATTCTTTTTCCTGAGGCCTCTTTTTCCTCCCTGGAAACCTTTGGAGGGCTGTGAATCACAGCTGTTTTAAGCCCCCTGAGGGAGCTGGTCCCACACCTTGTCCCACTCTCGGCATTCCTCCCCCAGCAGCGCCCCCGGGGCAGTGGGGAGAAGCGGAGCGGTGTGCGGCCCCAGCTGAAAGCTTACCAGCAAAACCCACTGCACTTCCAGTTGCAGCAATTCCTTTCTGTAGCTATTGGTGTGGCTGCAGGGGTGCTAGTGCCAGCAGAGGGGAAAGGGAAGGCGTGAGCTGAAAGACAGGACAGGAGGGGATGGCTCCTGTCAGCAACAGCCCTAGCTTTGATGGGCATCGGCTCGAACTGCACCTTCAAAAAGCAGATTTATTCATTAGTTATTCTGGCTTGAAATAAAAAATAGAGTCATAGCTGGACCAACTGCTGAGGTGACAAATACTGGGAGAAATCCTTGTTGTTTTGTTCCTTCCAATATCATAAAGGGAAATTGAGGGACATGGGAGTAGAAAAGACCTTGAGTCACCTTGATATTGACTCATTCCCTGAATAGAGGGGCAGCAGGAGTTTAAGCCATCATTTATCACCTGCCCCCTGCTATGTATGGCAGGACCCTTGACAACAGATTTGTTTAAAGTCACAGTATTAGTCCATGACCAGTCTACCACCTTAAACTCTCTCATGGTAGTATACAAACTTCTTAATATCTATTTTGTTATCTGAAAAGTAATCAAGATGACATATGAATGTTCTGACTAAGCATGTTTATATTTATGTATTTACTTGCTTCCTTGCCAGTTTGCTTTCCCTACCTCCCTTTTACCCTCTGACTAATAAATGTCTCTCTCAGCATGCCATTGTCAATAGCAATTTAAATTACACATCAGACCATGCAAGCAGCTCACACATTATCAGTTAATAGGAAGGGAAACTCCAAGGACAGTGGTACATAGCAGTCTTGCCATCTCTAGCAGTGTGGATCACAGAGCACCATTTTTGGAGGGGCTGTACCTTTCTGTTGCTGTGAGGAGATAGCTGTCTGCCACTGAAAAACTCTGAGCTGGACATATGGACTTAATTTAATACCCAGATAACCTGTGCTGTATCTACTGTGAGTGTATCTCACAGTGCTGTGGAGCAGGTCTCTTCATGGTAAAAGAACCAGCCCTTGGTAAAGATGAAATGCTGCAAGAGGAGACACAAACTCTGTCCCTTTTATGTTGTGGGTAGGAGGTAAAGAGGCCTAACTGCTTCTCAACAAGCCTAACCAATGAAGTTGAGAACATGTCACTGACAGATGGGTATTTGTCATACTGTGCAGCAAATCCTCAATGAATATATAAATTTTAAAAAGGCCTTGATAAAAGAAATTTGACCAGAGACAGATGGTTAGCAATGATGATCACCAACATGAAAACTTAAGTGTAGGCTGAGAATTTGAATTATCAGAATTCAAATCTAAACCAGTGTTAACTACTTGGAGTAACTATTGGACAAGAACTTAGGTATGGAATTGTTCAATTAAAAATGAGGCTGAAGAACTACAACATTTTAACTTTGCTGATTAGTATTGGATGATTATTTATCTCAAGCTAGTGAGGGAAGATTTGGCTGGGATTTGAAGTGGAGATTTCATAGATATATAGCCTTTAGTGTGTGCCTGTATTTCACCTCCTCTTTCTTTGGCCTGTGTACACGGAGTGCCACTTTGTCTGCCTCTGGTCAGACATGAAAATGAGATTTCCTTCGGTATGTACTTTGCCTTTAAAAGGATTATCTCCGACTTTTTTCCAAGAGAATCAGATGATCAGATGATCTTTTAGAAACAAGAGGACAAACCATAGGGAGTGTTACTTACTACAGTGCTTGTGATAACTGCTTTTTGGATGAGGTAATGGACATGATACCTAAAATCAGCAAGAATATTTTGTAGAAGTACTTACCAGCCTAATCTTCAAATTGTCTCAGCATGCACATAGTCATTATTTCACTACTCTTGTTTTTTCTTTAAAAATTCTCTCTTTTCTTAAAACAGTGAGAAACCAAGGAACTCATAATTTCATACTTATGCTAACAGTTTTTAACCCAAGGAATGTAATCTGCCTTTATATTTTATCAAGATAAATTCCAGACATAATTAGTTTTCCCAGACCCAATTCTTGGCCTGTGTTTCTCACAAGTTGATAATTGCCCAACAAAAATAAATAAAAATGTCACCCTTCCAAATTAATATCTGACATTGCTCATAGCTGATACTGTTCAGAGACCCCTTTTGCATCCACAGGAGACAGCTGTGTCTTTCTCACTGCTGCTCCCTGACCAATTCTATGAGGCCCGTGTAGTGTCTGCCGCTGAGCTCATCATGCGTAGCCTTCTCATGTTGCTGTAGACTAATGACAAAGAAATTGGGTGTGTATTTTAGGACATTTCCATTTTGTAACCAGACATCTACCCTGTCTTATAACAAGAGTCATTATAATACAGCCTGTCAGTGCTACACAATTACAGTTTATTTCCATGCCATGCTGGAGAAGGGAGATCTGAAGTTGAAGGTCAGAGCCTTTAAAGTGTAGTGAGAAATGTCTCCTGCAGGTGCTTGGTTTATAATTGCCCAGGACAGAGCTGCTTTACTGAAGTTTGTTGTCATAGTAAAGTTCCCAAGAAAAACAGGTTCTTTTTTTGTTGTTGTTGTTGTTGTTTTTGTTTTGTTTTGTTTTGTTTTTTAATGTCCTGGCATCTCTCAGTGTCAGTGGACACTCACAGCCATAGCCAGGAGTATGCCCTCACTTCTGGCCTCTGATCTGAACAGCTTTTGCTCCTGGCCTGGGGAGCTGCTGGGCAGGCAAAGCAGTAGGGAGCAAGCAGCACCCCAGGTGATAAAATGTCCTGTTTCCATTATGCTCTGTGGAAAATTTTAAAAGCTTTGATGTCTGAAGGCATATGCACTCCAGCAGAGAGAACTTCACATCTCATCCTCTTCCTAGCCAAGAGTAGATCTTTTCTATTATCTCACAAGCTGCCTGACAACACAACACATATAAAAATTGGAGTTATCACCATATCAGATCATGAACCAGCTTTCCTGAACGTGGTTACTCAGGCAATTCTGAAGTGAGATAGAAATTGGTAGTTTAATAACTATCCTTAGAAGGATGCTTAGTATACCCAAAATAAGGCTAAATGCAATTAATTTGACTGAACTATTCAGAAGAAAATATATTAATGTGAGAAGTATAATGGATGAATTACTATGTGAATGCTCCAATTGCCTAGATTCTAAAACACATAAGGGTATCAGGGACCTGGCAGACACCAGAATCCATAATTTCCACTATCATATGTTTTTGCAATAGGAAGTAGAATTAATTAAACATTTTTTTTTTCCTATTTAATTAAAGGAATATACAATTTTAAAGATAATAGTGTTGATAGTGAACCAGAAAGCACAGCTCTGTTCACACACTCATAGCCAAGAAAGTTCCCTTTGCACTTTTTACATGGTGAGAATGAGCATATACCACAGAACAGCAGCTGCACAGTAACCTGTTATGCTCTGGAGGCTGAACTGGGCATGCAGGTTCTCCACCCAAATTTAATTAAGGTCAGAACCATTGGGAAGAAGAGAGAGCAGATACTGCTGTGAGCATTTTGCTACCTGTGTACATCCAACATTCTGCTGGTTTCCTTTTGGAACACAGTGGCAGGAGAGAAGCAGCAGCAATCATAGCAGTAATGGCAGGAGAGGCAAGAGATGCAGCAAGCTGCCATCCAAACAGTTCCTGCTAATCCATGGAGATCCACAAAGTAGATTTGGTGATCTAGGTTAGCCTTCAGGCTTCATAGAACTGCCTGCTGCAACCACAAATGTTAAATCTGGCTGCATAACACTGCATGTTAATGCACGTGGGATGGTTTTCAGAAGCTGTATCCTTCTGACTCATGAAGATGGAAACTTGGTTTTTAGGGACTTCTTTGAAAAATCAGACTTAAAAAAAAATAGCATAAATATGGCTATATTAGCTGTGCATACCGCTGTGATAAGATGGGCCTTGGTCCAATAATCCTGATCATGTTTTGTCTTTTTTTTAAAAAGTACAAAATATATTTACATCACTGACTTGAAAGTCCTTGTAGCTATGTTGATTGATTATTGGTTCTACTCATTTTTGCAGACAAAGAAAAGTGAGAAGAAAAGTGAGAAGAGCAGCAAAGTGGTCAGAAGTGGGACAACTGCAGGACCAGAAAGTGTAATGGCTGAGCTATTGAAGACTGCCAGTGCAAATGGGCAGCAAAGCAGTCAGAACAGATACTTGGATGTCAAGGAACACAAGGAGGTTGCAGGTAAGCGTCTAAAGGCAATACCTCTACCAGTTTCAAGGAAAAGGAAGATCCTGCCCATTCAGCTAACTACAGAAATGTAACCTTAGTCACTGGTGGGAAAAGTATCCTGAACCTATTTACCAACAGATTAAGAGCAGTTGATTCAGAGGAAGCAGAGGGCCAGGCATGGTACAACTTCACAGCAGACACAAGCTATATTGATCAAATTTTCACTCTTGACAACTGGGAGTGAATGGGAGGGAAGTAATAAAGGTGGGTTAAAACTTTTGGAGGAAAACAACTGGCTTGAGTAGATACAATATAGAGGGTGTGGATATCATATGGTGTTTCAGATAACTGTAATTCTAAAAAGTGCATGTTGAGACTCCTATAGTGCAGCAAGAAATGGTAGAAATGTCAAGCAATTGGGTAAGTCCAAGTTTTATTTAGGAGCTGGGGACATGGAATTACACTAATTTTCCATCATAAAGCTAAAAGTTGCTTTTAGATGTCTTGGAGAGTATAATTTTGAAAGATCTATAGCAAAGCTTTTCAGTAAACAGAAATGATATTTGATCACTGGCAAATACATGTGATTAAATGAAAGCATTATTTACCACCCTGGAAAACTGGTTTTGTAGACTTGAACTTAAAACTAGTTCCAAGAAGATGAAATGGAGTTCCAAGAAGATAAGATGGCTGCAACTTGGATAAGAAAGTGTATATACTTTGCTGACATGCAACATAAGGGAAGTTACAGAGAAGTCTAGTCCTACATGTAGGTATATCCACATCAGCATCAGTCAGTTCAGCATCAGTGGTTCAATAAAGAAGAATTAAAATAGTCACGTGCCTTAGTCACAAATGGTGCACATTAGATTATGAGATTATGGATCAATAAGGATAATATATATACAATCCTTATGGGGTTTTTTTTCAAATTTATTATTACTTCAGAGACTGAAAATAGCTTCCGTAAATGAGATAAAATTGAAAAAAAGACTGGAGACAGCTCTTCAAAATATTGCAGGTAGAAATGGAAAACATTTTAAAATATCAGAGACTGACTCAGGAAATCAAGGCAAGGGATTGACTTTAATTAAAAAAATTGTAATTATGATGATACACGAATACCAAAAACAAAATAAAAAAGAAATACATTCAGGGCCTAAAAGCTGCTATCAAGTTCATGGCTAGATATTGCATTAAATTAAGGTTTTTTTAATAGTGGAATAATCCCTGAAATGGAAAGACCAGCAATGGCAGTGTTCCTCAGATCTGGAAGGACACTCTAGAAAGCCAGAGAAGAAAAGGACCATTTATCTATTTTGGATGATAATTAAAATGCCTAAGTTTTCTACAGCCCTAAAATTTAGCTATCTGGCTATAGAAATAATCATGGACAATCATCACCATTAAAACCTTGTAAAAAAAAACCCCACAAATCAGTTTTTGCAAACAAAGATATCAGTATAGATTCACTGACCTGCATATTTAGCACACATGCACATACAATACACACATTTGTACAGCAAGAAGAGAGAAAAGACAAATCAAATACACAGAAATTGCAGAAATAGTGTATGCTTGCCAAGACTTAGACACAAGTCTTCACAGGAGTCTGTTTGTAAGCCAATTTATATTTGAATAATTGAAATGACATCTAATGGAAATTAAATATATACAATAAAATAGTGTGTGTATTCACCTTTATGACAAAAGTACAATATTGAGATTGTCTAGGAAAACATCTTGTCCTAGAAAATGTAAGAGCTTTGTGTTCAAAGGATTTAGAAAATAAACTCCCTTTCTGTGGAGCCCTGCCCCTTGGGATTTGGCATAAGAAAGAAAAGAGAATTTCTAAGAAATATCAGGTTTTCTTTGCTGGTATATTTTTACTTTGTTCTGAATGAAAACAACTTGAGCTCAAAAGGTAAATTTCATTGACTGTAGATTTTCCTAAGTGTGAGTTTAGCAGAGAAAGCAAAAGAAAGCAAAGGATGTACTAAATATGACTGCATTTTACAACCCCTTTCTTCTTTGTCTTTTGATAAGCACTTAACAGAAGTCTATTCAGTGAAAGCTGCCAATTCTTATTTTTACCACATGTACAGATTGAGAATGTCAGAGAAAATGTGTATGGCAAATTAGGGTGAACTCTGCGGCCTGAATGTTAAATGAGAGGGCAAATTATGCAGGATTTGTCTACCATTTCAGTGCTCTCATTTGTGATTTCTTTGGGCAGGGCACCTTTATAAGACTATCCTGAAGATATTATCATAATGGAATGTTTTGCATAATGGAAAACACAGTCACCTCAGATCTTCTTTTGCATGACAAACCCTTGATTAGAAAAATAATAGGATGGAAATGGAATTTGTATTTATACAGGCAGGCATCAGAGCCAAGGAGAATGGAAGCTGACCTCAATACACTGGAGAATTGACATAGGCAGATGCAAACCCTCTCTCTTTACAGTAAATTTAGCCTAGAAATAGACTGAGAAACAAGTGGGAGTTATGTAAAAGTCTTCTATGGTGAAAAGTTCCTTATTCATGAGAAAAGTATCCATGCTATACAAAGAATATCACACATTTTCAAATGACTCATAGCTCTTGTTACCCTGTAAGGCCCACATGATACCCCTGTGAAAACAGGAATGATTATATATTGGACAGAACAGTAAATGTTTAAAATTTTCTATTACACATCTGATTCAACTTTGGCAACTTACAGTCTTTAGGTCCATTGATGTACAGTTAAAAAACAGAATAAATATACTGCGTTAAATCAGCATAGCCAACCATTTACATAATTAGGAGCTGGATTATTATTTTCACAGTTGAGTACAGCCATGTTCCTATACTGATCTGAATCAATGCACACGCCTGTATATGCATTTATAGGATTGCTGCTGATGCATATGTCATTAGACAAATTCACCCACTGGATTTAATTAGTCAGTATTATTTACAAAGTTTATTTTGCAAACAGAAACAAAGAAAGTCTCAAAAGTGTAAAATAATTTGGAAGGCTCTGTACTTTCAGGGAAATTTCAAAAACAAAAGGTAGATTTTACTAACTCCAACTTTCTTACTAATCTAAGAACATAATGTGCTCTTACATGACTGGACTTAACATTGGTCCAGCTCGGAAGACAACATTATTTCATTACTGTCAGTGATCTTCAGAGCACAAAACAGTGTTGTTCTCTGCCAAGATCGTATTGCACACAGGTCTGATGTGGATTTTGGGTGATAAAGATTCCAACACAGCTGGTTTACAGAAGACCCGAATAAAACTTCTTAAAAAGCCTAGCCTAAAACATGGTACCTGTGATGGGAAGATAATGTTGTGATAGTGGGAGCTGTACATGAAGGGAGAGTGTAAGTGCAAATTACAAATATGTTTATACTCATTTCTAGAGTTGTCCTGAATTAAAGAGCATTGGCCAGTCTTGATACTTGATATAGCCTGGGAAAAGAATCAATATATTTCTTTGAGGCACTTCATCTTGGTTTGATAAGGATAAAATCTTAGCATGTCTTTGGTTTTCTGATAGCCATTTCCTCTCTGTCTTCCTCACTGTGATTTGTTGAAATTATTTTTGTCTGATACAAAGGCTCTGAACACCCAGAACTGCCGTTAAAAGCAGCAAGGATGTATCCAGCATCTTTCAGGATCAATCTTATCATTTTTCGCTGTAAATATCTGTATGGCTAGAGTTACCTGTGTCAGCTTTAAGATAGTGTCATGATTTCACTGTGGTCAAAGATCTTGAAAAAGCAAAGTATGGTTGATCTCTGCATAGTGTCTGTTCATGTTTATTATCTTAACAGTAAACTCAGAGCTGATTGCAGTTTGGCCCTTAGCAATTTTTCCTTCTAGCAACAGATAAAATCATTTCAGCTTGCTCAGGAACAGATTCATCTTAAGTAAGACAGCTTTACAGAGACCTGACAGGTAATACTAACCTTTACTTTTCAGTAAAAGTGTCTTTTTATAATGACACAGAAGTGGTCTCAACATTTAATATGCATATATGAACAATGGCTAATGAAATATGGGAATTCAGCTTTTCAGTGCCTGAAGAAGCAGATTTAATACCTGGGATTAGTACTGCAGATTTCTTTACCTGGCTTCTAGGCCAGTTGATTAGAAGAACTAAAAAGATAACCGAATTTAATGATCATGCATGATATGCCTACCAGAATCCCCTACCTGAACAGCAGTATAGTTATTTTCTTTGAGGAATACTTTGCAATGTATTAGAGAATGAATCTCCCCTCTTCTTCTGCAGCAAGACAGTCAGCCAGACAACCTCTTCTTAGCAGTCTGAACCCAGAAGCACATCCATCCATGTTCCCAAATGCTGCTTAATTCACTTTCTCTAAAGTGCTAGCAGCAAATCCTGCACTGAGACTGCAGTACTTAAAGTCTGTATTTGTTCCCCCCTTCTGCTTTCCATTAATTGATTACTGACTCAAAGCTGCACTTAATCATTATAACAATAGTTCCATTTCTAAAAAAGAAAAAAAAAAGTTTCTGTAAAAAAATACTCCGAACTAAGAATCTGAGTTATACTAGAATCTGTTCATTCCATGCACAGTGGCAGCTAGAACATGCCCCCAGATTACTTCCATAAGCCAAACCAAAGCCAAACTCCGTAATGACACCACTTGCAAATGCAGCAGTCTCTACTCTCCCCACTTCCAGTAAGCTCATCCTGAATGCCTTTTAGCCATCCTTAATTTTGGTGTCTCCTCTATCCAACCCAGTGAAAACACACAAACAAACAAATCCCTTAAGGAAGGGCAGGAAGTTGTGAGAGCTGTTACGTGGTTATTGTTACTAGGGAAACCACTTCCTTAGTATTCATGTGTTCAGCAGATCTGTCTGGCTGTGTCTTCAAGTCCCAAGCAATGTCCTCAAATGAATGGCAACTGGGAAAATAAACCCAAACCAGCAAAAAAATGCACTGCAATTGTCTGTAACACTTAAAATGAAAATCTCATCTTGATAAATCAAACCTAAGCAGAAATATGTCCCCTGTTTTATAACAGGACTGTGTGTGTTTGAAGTGTGCTATACTCAATTCCTCTTTTCCTGAACATTAATAAAATATCTGTAAAAGCAATCAGTACTGATAGCCTAGACTTAAAATGCTAAGCCCAAACAGCTACCTCTTTTGGTTGCTGATCCTAGCTCCAATTTCACAGCAGTATCTTCATCCAAGTAAAGGATGGGTAGAGCTAGTACTTTGCTTTGAAAACCAGATTGCAGTGTTGGACTCATCTCTAACAACAGACCATCCATGTTGCTACTTTATGGGACAATGTTGTTTGTTGGGTTTTTTTCAGATGCAGCTTGTTTCTGAGTTCAATCACAAAAGCATGTGACTTACAAAACAATCAGTAGAAGCCTCTCAAGCAATACCTCTTAATGGTCCCTGTATCCTTTCTTGCATGGTTTAAACAGGTGGCAGCTTTTCCAGATTGGGTCACAGAAAACAGGGCTGGAAGGCCTCTCAAGAAATTAGCTGTGCTAATATATAATGTCATATATAACATGTCATATAGTATGTAATATATAATATGTCATATATCTAGTTTATACACAGATGCTCACCACCAGTTCTTTAATCTCGCTGGTGACTAGGATTCAACACATCTCATCCTCAATAGGAATTCCACAGCTGATTAATTGATTTTTCCTCTTCTCCATCATGCTGGAAATCTCAACTGAATGATAAAACCCAAGGAAAGTAACACCACACACCTTCTCTGAGCACTTCCAGCCCCAGGCTGTCATTTCCAGTGCATTGCAAAGTCAGCTCAGTGTTACTGCTCTCCTCAGTGGACTTCAGGCACAGAACTGGTTTGCTCATTCACCAGGTCTAGGTCTGGCATTTAAGAAAGTTATTGTTCCTGAGAATCTCATTAACACCAAGCCCAGACAGAAACAACTTAGTAGGTTTGTTCTTGCTTTAGAGTGGAATGAATTGCAGTGGGGAGATACAGTGTGCAGCATAATTGAGTATTACAGTGTTCACTTTCTGCTAGAGAAGGACTTTTCTAGCCAGACATTTCAAACCAACACAAAGAATCTGCTCATTAATTGTATCCACCAATAGCACTAAACAAAGAGGCACGTGTGCTACAGCATCGAAACGTAGGGACTAAAGTAGAGTTCATACACACAGATAGAAGCTTTTGGAGGAACACAAAAAACTCCCACTGATGTCCCAAATTAAAGATGATCTAGTAAATATGAAGCTCAGTTCCAGGTTTGTTTCAAGAGCACAGCACTACATTGCACAGGAAGCAGCTTCTACTGTTCAGACATCTTGCTGTAAAGGACAAGGAGGAGACAGTGTTCAAGCCAAGCATGTGTTCAGCAGGGCTAGGCATGGCTTTGGTGCTCAGAGAAAGGCATGCTTTAGTCAGTTTGCTATGGCTCCTCCTGGCCATTTTGCCCAGGCTGCTCTCTCATGGGGCGGTAGAAATTCATTCACCATTCCCTGCCAGGCCCCTACCTCCAGCCCAGGACATACATTAGCTGGACGCCATTGAGACTTGGGAGACTACTTAGAGGACATACTGTTATGAGCTTTCTTCATTCAAATACCCATCCTCAGGCATTGGCAGCCAGGTATGGGGGTGGAGAACTTGAGGCCTTTTGTGCCAAGAATTAAGGCCACTTTGATGAGGCAGGAAAAAGGACGGTACACACTAAGCCCTGGAAGATGTATAGTTCTCCCAAGTCCCACAGCATAGACATGGGTTTAGTCTCACAAAAGCCTCATGTAGTGGCAGGTGAGTTCTTGGGGACATTTGTGGCAGCAGATCTGCCCTGCTGCAGGTCTTCATGTGGCAAAGCTACCCCACACTAGGAAGCTGCCACTTCACTTCCAGAGGGACCTACAGGGACAGAGGAACAGCTAACAACAGATGATTACACAAGGTGGGCCCACAGGTGGTGGTTTAGACAAAGAAGCAGCATCAGGAGTGAGGCAGAAAACCTGCTCATTTGTCACATGAGGAGTGCAGGCAGCAGAGCTGGAAACACCTCCTGTAGTTCCCTGAGGTATAGCTGTTGCAAGAGGGCAGGGGCCAAATCGCCTATCTCTCTTCTGCTTTGAGATGTGCGATCTATAGCGAATTGGAAAAGGAGACAGACCCCCTCCACTGCAGCTGAATTCACACTTTTAGCAGGAGCTTTAATAAGAAGCCAAGTTTGCAGGAGAGAAGAGGATGGGGAGTCACAGGGCAGCCTAGATTTACATATAAAAATCCTCCAGCAAGGCGTGACATCTCAGTGGGGATGGAGAGCACCAGGGTGCAAGCAAGCAGTAGTTTCATTGCTTGGTGGCTGAAAATGTCCCCAAAGGTGTATATCCATAAACCCTGCATTTTAAAGGTGAAGATCTGCCTATGGCTCAGCTATGCTTTCAGTATGCTGAAGAGTAGTGCACACTAGGTAAGAATTCCAGTAATGGATATTGATAGTTGCAGGCTGCCATTCGATCACTGGATGGCTTGCCTGTGACAGTCCAGGAGGGAAATCAATGCTGGTGATAGTATTTTCAGCCAGGAGCTGCCCAGGAGTCAAATCTGCCAAAAAGCCATTTACACTCTCCAAGTGAAAACAAAGTGGTTGGGGCTTTTAGCAACACTGCTCAGAGATCAATTGTTGCATTTCCCACAAATTACAGAGCAAATGAAATGTTTGCTGGAGTAGAATATATATAGGTAACAGCTGTTTGATGAGGATTTTGGAAGGGGAGGATTGAAGCCATATTTCTTTAGAGCCTCAGCTGTTTATCACAGAAACCAGTTTGCTGGAAAAGTCAATGCAACTGCAAGGCTGGCATGTCCACCCATCTCTGCGGAGATGGCTGTGCTGAGGCTATGGAGCAGAGCACAGGGAGGATGAACCAACAGCAGACCTCAAGGTACAGCTGACCACAGAGCGTGTAAGGAATCATTTAGTCACAGAAAAATGCAAACACTTGTAACGTCAGGCCAAATTTAGTCAACCGTTACACCTGAAATAAAATGTGAAAAGGATTCTTTTGATGTTTTTGCAGTAGTTTTTTTTGCTTTGACTTTTCAGGAAAGACTCTGTCTTGAAAACAATTCCTGAAACAATAGAAAACAGGCAAACAGCACCCTATGACATATCAACTAAATTTTGTGAGACTGGAGGCAAATATCCACTCTTTTTTCTACCTTACTTAAAGCTAGGTCTTAGGATCATGGGTGTCCTACCTCTTTCATAGTGATACTGATTCTGGGTGGGACAACTTCACTTTTTTCTCTTTGAAGATACTTGGAAGCAGAGACTGGAAAATTCAGATAAGTACCCTAGATATCAGCCCATAATATAATCATCACCTGTTTTCTTACTTGGTGAATGTTCATGAGTTACATGAGGTTGGACATACCAGCATTCAAGAGAGAGCTCCTTTGAAATATCTATAGTGGCCACAGTGAATTTTCTTCACCATAAATACCAATGCCTTTAAGTGGCCAGGAACTCCACATCTCTCAGAACACAGGGAGCAGGGCTGGGCTGGTGGCAGAGCAGGGACAGAAAGCAGTGCTCAGCATCGTATCTTCTACTGCTTTACCTGTCCCACCCCATTGTATGCAAGTTGCCCAACAGCCTTGAATCCATCAGAGTCACTTTCTCAACATCCATCTCAAGATTTTCACTTGATCTGCCTGTGTTGCATGGTCTGGGCAGCCAGCCCTACAGTTTGGCATTTAGGAGATTTTTCTGAGAGGAAAACCTGAGGATTATGGAGCAATTGGAGCCTCCTACCTAAAGAGTCAAAGTTTCACCGAGTCACAGCAAAAGGGGATATTCCCTCCTCAGTTTTGTGAATATTGCCCTAGTCACCCTGCACAAGTTTATTTTCACATTGATTTCATGCCCTTTAGAAATGTTTCAAATCAATATGAAATATTTTATTTAGCCTGAAAAAAACCCTTCCCTATCTGACATACGACCTGAAAAAAAATTGAGTTTCATGTAAATCCAAAAATATTTCCCCCTTTTTCTTTAAAACATTGCCAGCACAGCTTTCCTCCAGATAGAACCAGTGATTTATACAGCTCTAGTTAAAGCAAGTATTGCTACTTTTTTTCCTGAGAACATTAGCCTGGTTGCTCAGCATTCTAGTTTCAAGGGCTGTTGCCCAGAGTAAATGGCCTGTTTGGGGTCTGGCTGAGATGGAGCTCATTTTCCCCATTACAGCTCTCATAGTGCTGTGCTTTGTACCAGGAGTTAGAGAGGTGCTGATAACATGCTGGTGCATCAGCAACTGTGTGCTCGCACAGCATCAGAGCTGTCTCTTCAGCATTCTGTCCCCCCACCAGTGGGCTGGGGTGTGCAAGAAGTTTGGAAGGGACACAACCGGGACAGCTGGTGCCAACTGACCAAAGGGATATTCCACACCATATGGTGTCTGCTCAGCAATAAAAACCAAGAGAAAGGAGGGGGGACATTCATATTACTACAATATTTGTCTTCCAGAGCAGCCACTAGGCGTGCTGAAGCCCAGCTTCCTGGGAAGTGGCTGGACATTTCCTGCTAATGGGAAATAGAGAATAAATCTTTTGTTTTCCTTTGCTTCTGTGCATAACCTTTGTTTTTGCTTTCTGTAACTGCCTCTATCTTGACCCACAAGTTTTTTCCATCTTATTTTCTTCTTCCCCCATGCTGCTGAGGAGGGGAGTGATAGAGCAGCTTGGTGGGCAAGTAGTGTCCAGCCAAAGTAAATCCACCACAGTCCTTTTTGGCACCCAGCATGGGACACCCTCTCTGCAGTAAATACTGCACTTTCACTACCTAAGGGCCAAATTCTGAGCCTACTCAATTAAGTTCCCATTTCAGCAGGGTCAGAATTGGCCCCAACCATTTAATTTTATCTGTCTCAGACTCCCATGGTGTCCGGTTTGAAGACAGAGGGAGGCATGTTAGGTGACAGCAGAAGGCACCCTGCAGACCTCCCTGGGGTTGTTTTCCTTACATCAGATGAAATCAGTCTTCTCTGTTTGTCACCAAGCTGAATACCATTTAGCCCACTGATGCTTTAAACTTTCCTTGGAAGTTTGGAAGTGATGGCAGCCTTTGCAAGACCCCACATCCCAGAGGACTGGAGCTGAGCTCAGGTATGGGTGTCTTTGTAGCAGGTTACTCAAGGACAAACATCACACTGAGGCTGCCATTGCAAAGGTTTCTTAGTAGGAGCAGAAAGTAACTCTGGAGCATCTGAAAAAACCCCTCCTTTTCAATATAAAAATACAGGAAAATATGTGTGCATAATCATCTCATTCCCCAGAGCATTATGCACATAATCAAAGGAGAATCACTATGGACTCTGTGGCATGAAGGAATATAGTGCTCTTCCTTTATGAATGAAGCACATAGGGCTGTTTCCACGGGTAAAGGAAATAGCTTGCTTTTAAGGAGAAAATAAATAGATGGCATCTTCTCTGTAGCAAAATGAGAGTAGGAAGATCTGCCTATTTTCAATCATTGTTCAACATTACACTTAAGAACAGTATTAGACTAAAAAGCACGTAATTTAACTTGAGTTGATTTAAAATGCATCTTGGTGCATCTCAGCTATTGTCTAATCCTTTTGTTTGAGATGTTCTACATTAGTCAGCCACTTCTGATTCATGTGCTAACAATCCCCCTTAAGGCAGGTAATTCACAATGTTCAGTCTGAGCAAAGTGGCACTTCAGTTCCCACAGACAAAAGTCAGTAAACTTTAAATCCCAGAGCCCCTAAACTTATTTTGCATAAATTGCCCTCACAGGAGGGGAGCGGAGATCTGTTTATATGCAGCTCCTGTATCAACTTAGAATTCAAATCAATTTTTCAGAACAGTGGGAATACTGATTAGAGACAAATCACAGCAGAAAGCAAAGGCTGCAACCAATTTTGAAGACAAACAAAATAAAATGTGAATTACTTCACTTTAACATCTATGTCCTACTTCAGTGTCTTTTCAGTTAAAGGTTTCTTAGCGCAACAATTAACAGAATGGAGATATATTTTTGTTAAACAACGACCTTCTGCAGATAGCATTTTTTTTTCCTTGGGTACTGAGGCTACAATAAATAGCATTTACTGCTGTAACGAGAATAGGTTTTCAGCCAAGTAACTGTTGATTTTGGCAAGACAGTGAACGGGACCTTTATGCTAATGGAAATTAAGATTTCAATCTTTCCACTATGATGCAGTTTCTGTCCTCAGAAGATGTTGTACAGTTTCAAATGATGTAACACCAGGCATAAGGAAGAGTTTGGATTCCTTTTTCTGAACTGCATTGCTTAGACAACTGCATTCCTTTTTCTCAGAAATGCATATTTTTGTATTCATAGCTGACAAAAAACCCTGTCATCACCTCAAGGTGAGGATTGTGAAGCAATGGTACCAGTAACATACGTAAATATGGTTGAACAGGAAAAAAACTGTTGCAACTTCGTATATAATTAACAAATTGTAAGTCTATCAAGGTTGACTTCCTGCTTACATAAGCCATCGACATTAACAAAGTGGAATCTAGACACAGCTCCAACTTACGTTTAAACTGCAGTGTCTGTCATAGCAAGCCACCCCAGACAAAGTCCTAATGCTACTGAAATCAATGCAAAAAGACAAAACAAAAAAATTACTTCAAGGTTGCCAGGATTCCAACTGATTTCAAACCACATCAAAACCAGACCTCCCCTGCATAAGTGGCAAATGATCTATTAAGTCATTATTTTCTTAGTTGTAGTCCAAATTTACCCAGTGTCATCTCCAGCCAGTATCCTCTCTTGGTAGGTTTCATTGCTTATGACGATCAGTAATTCCTTCTTCCATGGGGAGCATTTGAACATTGAAATACAGTGTCTAAACTGAAATACTGAAATAACTGGGGTTAGCAGTTTGGAAAGTTTCATGACATAAGCCCGTGCAGTCTGAAAACGAAATAGTCAATAATTTCTGGCATCTGCATTGCCCCATAGCTGCACACACCGGAGGATCTCATTGGCGCCTGGCTCAATGGCAAAGAGACAAAAATCTGTGAAGTCTCCAGCCCCACAGTCATTCAAATGGAATCCTGTCACTGAGCTGAGAAACCTGAGCTCCTGGCAACCCGCAGGTGAAGGAAGTTAATTGAAAGATAAGTCTTTCTCTCCTGATAAATCAGTGGTTTTCAAAGCTGCTGAATAACCTTGCTTGGGAAAAATTTCCAACCAGTTCTAATTAAACAGTCCCAGATTAAGTTAAGAAAAGCAATTTAATAGAAAGGAGGTGCAGGGACAGCTCTGGGAGATTTGTGGAAGTGCTGAGGGAGACTTCAAAACAAAGAAGTGTGTATGCTGCTACAGCCCAAATTTCTCTGTTGGGACAGTGTAGTACTGAGTGAGGCATAAAAGAAAAATAACCAGTGTGGATTTCTCCCTTTTCCCCTTGCATCGCATCCTGCAGCTAGGAACAGTGCAGGCTGATCCTTCATCTGTTGATCATTTGTTTAGGTGATTACTACCAGAGAACAAAAGATATCATATGTGTGGAAAATAAACCAGGTAGAGATGGAGGATCACACAAGAAGAGAGATTAAATGGTACCTTTTCTTTCTCTTTGTAGTAAATGTCCATGTTAAAAATAAAAAAAATATTAAAAAAAATTCACCTAAGGCCATTTCTCTAACTCAGGCTCCAGAGATATCTTTAAAAGAACTTGGCTGCTTTTTTCCCCCCTTCTCTGTATTGAAGAAATTAATAAAAGATCAGCATCTGGGGCAACTGTGAGTTTGTGTTTTACTCACGGCATGAACTCCAATTCCATCTTCAGGTGTTTACACACCAGTCCGAACCCGTTACTGCACCCAGTTGCTGCCTGGATGTAACTGAGGGCGGATTAGGGATCTAAGGCAATACAGCAAACAGGGTTGAAGGTGTTGCACATCAACTGATGGGTCATAGCAAAGTGCCTTCAGATGTGCTAAGATGGTGGAACAGGTTGCCCAGAGAAGTTGTGGGTGGACCAACCCTGAAGTGTTCAAGGCCAGGTTAGAAAGGGTTTTAAGCAACCTGATATACTGAAAGGTGTGTCTGTGCATGGCAGTGGGCTTGGAACTGGATGATCTTTAAGGTGCCTTCCAGCCCAAGCCATTCTGTGATCCTGTGAAACCCTGCAGGTGACAGTGTTTGAATGGATATGGGGAGGAGGACTGGGCTGGGGTCCCCAGGAGCCATCAGTGGGGCGGCAGGACATGGGCTGACTGAAGCAGGTGTTGATGGCCAGGCTGTGGCAGCTCAGGATGCTGTGAAGGGAGTGAGGGGCCTGGCTTGTCTCAGCAACCCACAGCCAGCACCCACCCTGCCTGCCAGCCTGGAGCCACAGCTGAGGGAGGAGAACCCCCCATTTCACCGCACCATTTCGTACAAGCTTCAGGAGAACTCGGTAAGAATCCTGGCACTTTCTGATCCTCTGTCTCCCGGCAGCACTGCTGCTCTGCCGTGCCAAACCCAGCAGTGGGCTGCACCTGAGCCAGCTCAGCACCCAGCGCTTCTCCTCCCACTCCGCCACAGACACTTCAGAGCTGTTTTTCCCTCACATTGGTGCCAGTTTCCTGTTTTGCAGTGGGTGCAGACATATCCCGGCCTATCCTAGTCCCATGCCTGACCCTTCCCGCTCTGCACCTGGCACAATGGAGCTTCTGGGGGGCTGCTCACGAATGGTACACCAGGCTACTGCCCCTGCCCTCCCATCAGCTTCCTACCCGTGCCCCATGAGCCATCCCATCCTTGTGGGGAACGAATATGTGTCTGTGCAAACAGGGCATCTGAGTGGTGTCAGCACAGCTGGCACACCTGAATATGCTCCTTGTTCCTTCCTGGCACTCTCTCCTACCAGACAGATTCCTGCAGTCAAAACATTTCGGTGCAAAGCTGCACAGCAGCTGAAGTCACAGGTGTGGGAGTCACTGGGCCCAGTGCTTGGAAGGGCACGGCAGTTTCTCGCCATGACATTCCTGTATAACTGGCACAGTCCCGTCGGGCGGATGGACAGGAGAACACCACCGAGTAAGTCACTGATGGTTTGGTGTTTTTTAGATAAACAGTGCTAACCAGGAGAAGAGGACAAAGCCACTTTAGTTCCAGTCTGTCATCAGTAAATTCTGCCTCCAGTAAGAGCTGGTGTCATTCCCAGGCCTTTCTTTCCCTGGTCTTTCCCTGTCCCCTCCAGCCCATAGGGCACTGCTGCCAAACTGGGGTTTGTCACAATCATCCTCTCTCAAAAACTGGGCATTGTTTACTTCAGCAGTGCTCTCACAGTGAACCCCACTGGCTAACACTGCAAAAACACACTGGGGTGTTCAAAACCCTGTGTTATTACAGGTGGTGAATGTATAGCACACTTCCTCATATTTAGGGACTTGTAAGGGCTCATCTGAAACGCTCTGAGACTCTCCCTTGGCCTTTGATCAATCATTTTTCCTAAATCTAAACTGCAATTGTTTGTGGAAAGGATATCCAAATGTCCCTTTCTCATGTGGGGGGTCATAAAAGAAGGGCCCAGTTAGTGGTTGGGTGAACATTCAGGAGATTTCAAACAAGGGAACTTTCTAAAACAAGGGAACTTGCCTGTGGCCATGTCCTAACCTCTGCCAGGTTCATGGCCTTGCCCCCAAATTGTGCACACATCTGTCTCTTGCCCTCTCTCCTGCTTTCTCCACCTCAAGTCCTGCTGCACTGACAGATACATTTGAGCAGAGCTCTAAAGAGTGGTTGAAACTATGGAGCAGCAAATCCTCACTCTTTCAGCCAAAGCTCACTTGCTGCTGTTTCTAGACTGGCAGAACATCCGGGTACCTCTGACCACTAATGGAGCTGCTTCTAAAATTATAGGTTCCCGCTTTTCCAGATTAGTCACTCCATGTGCACAAGTGCAAGCTGAACAGCCAGTGAAAACACAGATGTTGCCCAGATGTAAACAGGCATTTCTGGAGAGGACCTAGTGGATGTGGGAGACCAGAAGTGCAGCTCTTCCATGATTCACATCCTCACCAAGGAGGCAGTAGTGCTCCAAAATACCCTGCACTGGGCTGCTTTCAGAGTGATCAGCATTGGTAGCAGCCAGCAATGTACATAAAAAGGGCACGTGAGAGCTGTACTGGTTTGCATTTATTATATGTAATAGGCCAAAACAGCATGCTGGGAGAGAAGTACCTATAAGATGTTAACCACCTATATAAAAGGGGCTATTTCTTTAGAGCACAACTTTCCGTGCAGGAAGTCACTTTCACTTGGCTGTCTATGTTGTGTATTATGCAAAAAAATATTGAGATTACAGAAGAACATCTGGAACAGCCTTTGAAAGTTGTGTCTGTGTCTCCTGATGCAGCCATGTGGCAGGTCATGTTTATAGTATTGCCCAGTGAAGCTGCAATTTCTCCTGCTCCACACTGACATAATGCCAGGCATTTGGTCAATGAAGAACTCTTCCATCCTATTAGACCACAACACTCTGTCATGTAATATATTGATAACTTTGGAGCTGTCTCTACTATGAAACATGATTTGTTTTTAACACAGAAGTTACACTTTGTTGTTGTGAGAAACTGTTCTAAAAAAATATCTTGGATGCTCAGTCTTTACCAAACATCAAGTGAAATACTCTATTGGGTACTTGTGCCCATGCAAAGTTTCAAAGTTTCTGTGCCTTGCATTTTGGGATGGATTCTTTTTTCTTCTACAGAAATATACATTTCATATACTTTTGTACAAAAATATGAATCTTTACATCTGTACAGTACATTCCAGAGCTGTGTGTACAGCTCATTTCATTGATGCATGAATATCTCTGAGCTCTCAGGTGGAAACTGGGGGCAAACTTGTAATTAGCTGGTTTGTAAGGTCAACACCTACCCTTTTGAAACCTATGCCATAATTCTAATTCCAGCTGGAAGGTGAGGTTGAAGTGTTTCTATGATATCATAAATCTCCTTAGGCTTCAAGACTTTCCTGGGGGACACAGTGCTGCAATATCTCCTTGTAAAGCACTTAGAGCTGTTACATCGTTTATGTGAATCACTGTATGGGTCCTTGGAAAATTAATTTTCAAATGTTTGATTTTAATTTAGAAGTTCTTTCAGGGTAGTACAGCCCCAGCAATCACTACTGGGCCCTTTGGGAAATGAGAGAAAAGGAAAGAAAATAAAAGAACATTTTTGGAATAACTTTCTTTTGCCCAACTTGGTATCAGCCAGCAGAGGCAATAACTAAGGGGCTGCAGGACTGCTGTCAGCTATTATTGTGGCTGGTTTGCTCTCAGCATGACTCACAGTAGACAATATACCATACCACTCGCAAGGGGAATGAACAGTAAATACTTGGCCCTGGATATATTTTTTTAATCTCTTCAGTTGTTTTTTTTTTTTTTTCGCCTCTGATTTGTATCCCTTTATCCTCGCCCATGTGTTATCTAAGCTTCTCAAATCTAATGTCCATAACACCACCCCCCACTGGTAGCAGCAAGCCCTTCCGCCGCTGTAGGGTTTACTTTGCAGAGGTTTACAAGGAGAGGCATTATTGAGAAACTGTCTGTGTTAACTCAGTGGCACAAGGTTGCTCCAACACCTTCCCTCTGGTTTTTCTTTTCTTGGGGGAGGGGTGGCTGCTATTCCAGCTTGCTTTGCTGCAGCACCCAGGCTGGTTTAGGAAGAAAACCTTGGGGCTAAACAGACTAGGAGAGCAGCCAATGGGGTCAGGAGACAGCTTTAAGGATTACACTACATAATTAAAAGCTCACTCTGAACATGCTTCCTGGTACCCAGTGTTCAAACATACAAACCCTTTTTAGGTAATAATTCTTGGTCCTCATTTGTATCTGAGGGATTTGTAGGTTAAAGTTGTCATACAGGTAATGAGTCAGGAATACCAATTATTCATCCAGACTATAAAAAGACAACACCTTTCTAAACCTGCCCTAGTCAGTGAGAACTGGGCGTAAAATATAAATAGATGAACATGCATGTGTTTTCTTGGTTTGTTTTTGTGCAATGCCCTCTAGGTGCAGCTGATGTCATTCTGCAGCAACTTTCTAGATTAAAAAGTAGGGATTCTTCTCCTGAAGTGCTCTGCAATCAGAACTGGGCCAGAACATTATTCTACCAGATAAAACCTGGGACACAAGATTCACATTTGAGCTTATATTGTGCTAGCTCCAAGGAAGACCATTTTATCTTCAAATACTTCTAATCAGCTCTCCAGCCATCCCCCATCCCAGACCAAAATGATGTCAAGACTACAGACTCCTATAGACCCCTGTGTTTGTGAAAACAGCATATTCTGACATTTCAGTCAAATATTCTAACCAAGTCTTTGCAAGCTGCATTGATTTCACTTTCATTGTCTAAAATTAGATCCTAGCAAGATGTTGTTATCAAAAAAACTAGAAGCAATGGAAAGGAGGAGGAAGTACTGAAGATACATATTGATTATATTCAGTGTGAGTGTGAACTTGCTTATTATGCTATAATGCACAAATAAACAGGCTAAGAATCCAGGCAGCACACGCTGACTGATCGAAATATATATAAATAACCAAGTATGAACAGAGATAAATCACACTTGCACATCAAAGTTGTGAAAAATGCAGATAGCATTTTTTGCCTGATTTTCCACCAGAATTATCAGTTTTCTATTTCAAGAGAGGTTGCAATAAACTACAGAGTTCATCCTCTGTACAATGAAGGATATACTTAAATCAGACCTATTGTTTTTTTTCTAGAATAAGGCCTTTCTACTACTTCAGTTAAATCTCAGTGTACTGTAAATAGGTTCCTTGTCACATATATATCCCTTGTCACAGCTGGATAAACACATAATGGGCTAGGTGAGCAATTGGCTCATGGGTCGAGCACAGAGGATAATAGTGAATGGGGTAACATCAGACTGTGACCTGTCACTGGTGGGGTTCCACAGGGCTCCATCTTGGGCACTGTACTCTTCAACATCTTCATAAATCACTTGGACACAGGACTGGAAGGGATACTGAGCAAGTCTGCAGATGACACAAAACTTGGAGGAGTTGTTGACTCCCTGGAAGGCAGGGAGGCCCTGCAGAGAGACCTCAGCAAGTTAGAGAACAGGGCAATCACCAACCATTTGAAGTTCAACAAGGGAAAGTGCCAGATTCTGCACCTGGGATGGGGTAATGCTGGATGTTTGTACAGACTGGGGAATGAGGTGGTGGAAAGCAGTGCCATGGAAAGGGACCTGGGGGTCCTGGTGGATGGCAGGTAGAATATGAGTCAGCAGTGCCCTGGCAGCCAGGAGGGCCAACTGTGTCCTGGGGGGCATCAGGCAAAGCATCACCTGCTCAGTGATGGAGGGGACTGTCTCACTCTGCTCTGCACTGAGGTGGCCTCACCTTAGATATTGTGTGTGGTTTTGGTCTCTGCAATATAAGAAAGACACTAAGCTGTTGGAGAGTGTCCAAAGGAGGGCAACAAGTATGGTGAGGGGCCTTGAGGAGTGGCTGAGATCACTTGGTCTGTTCATCCTGGAGAAGAGGAGACTAAGGGGAGACCCCATTACAGTTACAACTTCCTCATGAGGGGAAGAGGAGGGGTGGGCACTGATCTCTTCTCTGTGGTGACCAGTGACAGGACCCAAGGGAATGGCCTGAAGTTGTGTCAGAGGAGGTTTAGGTTGGATATTAGAACACAAGGTTCTTCACCCAGAGGCTGGCTGGGCACTGAACAGGCTCCCCAGGGAAGTGGTCACAGCACCAGCCCCGAGAGAGTTCAAGAAGCATTTGGATGATACTCTCAGGCACATGGTGTGATTCTTGGGGATGATCCTGTGCAGCCTAAGGGTTGGACTCGATGATCCTTCTGGGTCCCTTCCAACTCAGCAAATTCTGTGATTCTGTGATATAAAAAAATGGAAAGAGACACCAAATAATTAACTTACTATTACAGACAGAAATGTGAAGAACCTTGCCCTCTGTAATCAGCACAGGCTTGTAGTTTTGATGAAGCTCATGTCTGACTGAATCAGTGCTGAATCTTTTCAACTCTTTACTGTCTAGTGTTTGCCTGCATCCAAGTACTTTTCATTCCTTAAAAATCTCTTGTTTACAATCATTTCCTTGTTCAGTTTTTGGAGAACAAAAAGGAAAAGAAAGACTTTATTCCCTGGGTTAAGTCTAGATCACATATACCAAGGAGAAGAGAGATTCTGCTACACTTTATTCAATATGATGTTACAAGAAAACAACAGTTACAGCTGACAAACCATTACATCTTTCATAATACAGACAAATTACAAGGTGTAACAAATAATGCGACATTTATTGTACTGTACTGCTTACTATGCTGTTCTTCTGAAGTATATATATATATATTTAATTACATTAACATTTTTTTTCATGTACCAGCCCTCCCCTTTTTTATTTGTTAAAAAAAGAACACCTCTGAGTGCACCATACAAAAATCCACATGGAAGCTGGCAAGCAGGGATTTCGTATGCAGCACCACTGAAATGCATTCTGGGGGATGGAAATTATTAGTGCATCCTTTACTTTTAGATTTTTTTGCTTATGTGGAAAATGCAAGGCAGTAACATACAGTCACTCCACCTAAATGCTGGTAGGGGAGAGTATCGTTATACTCAGTAATGCAGTCTAATTCTGTTTATATGGAGTTGTCTGCATTTTGGTCCCCAGTCTGTACAGCCTAAACCTTTTATATAACAAAGATTATAAACCAAATAATATTCACAGATGAATATTTTGTATATGAGCATATCAGAGCATTGACTACACATTTGGTTGTGTGCACTGATAGAGGGGTGTACTTCACCCACCAAACCACAGGGTATTTATTATCTTACCTTCTCTCCCCAGGAGTCTGAAGCGCAGAACCCCTGCACACCAAAGAGAAAGAAAACCCCCCTGTGCCTCCGTCTACTGCAGACTGAATTTTCACTGTTGTACTGATGACTAGTCCTAAGCCATGGTTCTGATTAAAAATAATTATGAGAATTAAAAGGATCCAACCAATCCAGGACACCATACAGTAAAATAATATTGGAGTGTCCTGTCTGGTGTGGTGCCTGCTGCATGTGGATTAGAGCTGATCTGAACCCAGCAGGAGGGAGGACTAAGCCATCTCCAGCTGGTTGACTTGTAAAGTTAGGTTCTGTGAACTTGAACTTGTAAGGACTCTCTGTATCATGCAGACCATCTCCCCTTCCCTGTTCACTTAATATTAGATCCCATAGAGAGTTAGAACATGCCCTCCCACTTTTATCTGCCTGCAATACCTGTTGCCCTGCAGCTGCTCTCCCCTTTCACAGCAAAGCCACATCCTCTCAAGTATCACCAGGAAGGATCTACTGGGGCTCAGTCAAGTTATGCTGCCACTGACTCTGAGTGAGTCCCAGTTTCTCAAGGACCGTGCCCCAGAGAGTACTGGTCACTGAAGCCAACTTCTGACTGTTGGTGGAATGAAACATCACATTCCGGTCACCCACAGCACGTCTGGAAGGCTGGGCAACTTCATGTCCCTTTGAAGATTCTGTGGGGAACTGATTTGGGAAGGATGAGAGAAAAGAAAGGTAACACTACTGATCTTTGCTGAAGCTGTCTCAGGATCACTGAGATCTGTAATGCTAAGAGCTGTGGTGAAAACAGCTGGAGGGGTGAGCAGCTGTCAGGGGGTCCTAACTGGTGGGTGTTAGTCAGGCTAATCATGCAGGTAAGGGGGAAGAGGGAAACAGGGGTGTACTGTCAAGAGTCAGTTCCTTGGCCAAAGGAGCTTCTACTTTCTCAAAACCCCTTGATATTTCCCAGCAGATTTGATGTTCTAGAAGATTAATTTGCAGTGCTTATATGAACAGCACCAGAGTACTAAGCCTGGGTCTCCTTGGTGCCAGGAGATAATCCATAGGGCCCAGAGCCTCCATGGGAGAGCCGCAAACCCATGTCACCAGGATGCCTGGAAAGTAGGTGCTTAATTAAGAGATCCTGGTCACTCTCTAATGATCAGTAGCTGAGATAACCTCACTACTGCTAAAGATTAAGTTACTATTTAGAAGCCTAGATATTGATGAACTTTCCTTCAGGCAATTGAGTTTGAAGGTTTTTGGACCAACTTTATTTCAGTGGTTGCTTAAAAGTGGGAATGGGGCAGAGAAGATAATCTCACACACAGGTGTGTGTACACACACACACACACACACACACACATACACACATACATACCTACTTTAAGCAAACACTGTACTTGAGTCACTATGGATAGTAATGTGCTAGGCTTGTGGGAACAGCTGGGGAATTATTCTCTGTATTAAACCTTCAGATGGTTAGTTGAGCAGCATAATTGCTTGCCTCCCAATTTAAGCTGCCAAGTAGAAGCATCTATGAAACTACCCTTATATTCCTAATTGAAATCTCTGTTACATTGTCAAAAATTCTTCAGATTTTTGCAGCAAGTTTTTTTTCTAAAAATAGCTAATTTTAATCATCAAAATGCACACGATTTAAGTAGCAAAGATAATGTATAAAAGACTTTTCTCTTACAAAAAAAAGAAACATGAAACCCAAATAAACCACGTCTAAGGCAGTTTCAGTGTGTGATAAATTCAGAAGTTCAGCGGTCACTTTTCCCCTTATAAATACAGGGGGAAACTGTAGTAAGTTCTAAATAGGATTGTGACTGAAAGTGGCTTTCAGATGGCTTTTAACAGATCCTGAAACAGAGGTGTCATTGGGGAAAATAGTCTTTTAATGGCTGTACAAATATTGAGAATATTTCCATGGTTCAGCTCTTTGAAAGTGTAGACTCCTGTCCTAGTTCATTAAGAGACCTTTTGTAGCTACTTGTGCATTCAAGGATTTGCCTTATTGGGTGATTTTTTTCTTATTAAACACTGCTGGAGTTTAATAAGATGGCAGTAGCACACATCCCTTTCCCCTCCTTTTAAACACTGAGAGCTAACCAAAGCATTACCACACTTCCTAAAAATGTAATTCAATGCATCCAGCAAGCAAAGGATGTCAAATTTATGTGCAGAATAAGATTGCCTAGCAAGCGTTTCTGCCCGAGCAGGACTATAACTCAACAGTGATTTTTGCACCATACCCTGCCCTCTCTATAGTCTGTATACAGTCAGGGCAGCTTTTTCACACCCCTGAACCCAATGTTCTTCCTGACCAAAACGTATCAGGGGCTTCCTTTTCTAAAGTCACACAGCCTATTTTCTTGCAAAGTTTGCATTTGAATAATTCATTCAGAAAAGCTATCTAAAGACCAAGGATCATGTAGTGCCTTTTGATTAGCTCAGAACACCTACAGAAAATAAGTCAAAAGGTGCTTTGGTGTGGAACAGCAAACAGTTTGGGATGAGGAAAATTCTCCAACTTGCTTTGTACATGGCAAAATAACAGCTAGATTTAATGGCTCATTCAATGGAAGTTTTTCCATACCCTAATATCTGCCTTGAAATAAACAGAACAATTTCATCATCTCTGTTTTCAAGAAAACATTCCAAAAGGTAACTAGTGTGAGGAAAAACATAGAGATGTTAGCCAAGACCCATAAAAGAAACATATTTTTGAAGGGAATAAAATCATAAAGAATTCACTGTATATCTGTCAGCTGCATACATCTCATCATTTTTGCTTTGTCTTTTTCACAGGCCTATTTTGAAAACTGGCATGCTTCATAGCCTAAACAAAGTAACCAAATTCAGAGTACTGAAGTAAACATGCGATTATTGCCATGTTTTTAAAATGGATATGAATGGTCTGAGGGGATAATGAAAAAAGAAAAAAAAACCAACAACACTTCAGGAAGAGTGGCAGGGTGCTGTAATTGTCAGCCGATCAGATAAGTTGGGCTTGCCCTGGAAAAAACAGTCTTCCCATTGCAAAATATGCACAACTCTCAAAGAAAACACACAGTCCTTTATGCCACCATTGTCTCTTTTAGTACAGTTGTTGCTGAGAAGTGTGAACACCAAATGTGTTTTCTGAAAGTATTTAAGACATTGCTGGTGCTTACGCTGCAGTGGAAAATCAAACAAAATCAAACACAAAAGACTGAAAGAGTACATGCCATGTATCAGTAAGCAAAAGCTTAATCTTCACATAGTTCTCTGAAATCACAAGGTATCCAAATGCGTGCAAGGTTTTAAATAAATTGCAGGGAAAAAACAGGGTCTTGCCAGCTTCAATTTTCTTTTGAATGAAATCCACCACAGAGAAAGAAAGGAAACAGGCCATGGTTCCTTCCTGGTGTCGGCCTCCTCATTAGGTTTTTGTTTCCCTCCTCCAACCTGGTAAATTTAATCCTGTAAGGAAACAATATAAATTATAATAAGCCTCATGAATTGCATTATTATTTTTTTTAACTTGGCAAAAGATAGGTTAGTCCAAAGCCTGTTATAAAGACACCAGCTCAGAGTGAGGGACAGACTTCCAAAGCATGTTTAGAGCTGGTATGTCAGGAAAATGAACTTAAAACACCAATGTTTTCAGGGTGGTCACCTAAGCGAGATATATGAATCCATATTCATGTATCTCTGCCCCAAATGCTGATCTTCAGAGGTGCCATTAGCACTCACATTCTTCATGGAAATTATAGACAGCCATAAATAGACAGTCAGCTCTTCTAAAGGTGTTTACACCCCCGAATGCAAACAATGTTGCTAAATGCTGGCACAGCTTCAGGAGTTTACAAGCTCTTTTTGGCCCCTTTCTAATGGAGTCTCTGGTGATCACCTCCACAGCAATGCTTGCAACAAGTTTATCCAAAGGTGTCCTCAGGTTTCCTTCCCAAGGGTTGTTTGAGGTACCCTGGGGCACATCACAAACATTTCTGCAAACACAACCAGGTTATGGAGCAGCTTGGTGTGCTGTATTTAAATGTATTCACCTTTAGTTCAGGGTATTTCTATGAATAGGCAGATAATTAAAAAGTCTCATTTTGAATACAAAACCAAACACTATATCAATAGCTTCACTTATGTCATCTTTCACTCTGCTGATGTATAAGCTCAAAGCAGTGATAAAGCTTTGAAACAGGTATGATGATGGTTTTGAGGCTACACAAAACAGGAGGCAGGCTGAGAATGTGGGATGCAGTACTGTAAAACAAAGCATCCAGCAACTGCAAGGAGAGCCAGGTAAAGGCTAAATGAACTGAAGCCACTGAAAGGATTTTATAATTAACATATTTAATTAATAAATGTCCAGGTAGAATTCTATGCCAAGTAATAAAGTGAGAATTTCTGAGAAATTCTGCAAATGTATTTGTTAGGTTCTTCAAGACCAAGGATTGTAACTACAGACCTGATATATTTTTAAAATGTAGTTGCAGGAAGACAGTCAAATGTGAAGGAATTTCATTATTTAAAAAAAAGAATGCTGAAATATTCATTGAGCATGGAACTTGTTTGTATTAGCATGTCCTAAAACTTTAAATCAAACTGGATGCAGGTGCCAGTAAACCTAGTCTAGCCCTCATTTCAGAAGGAGGAGAAAAACAAGGCATCATTTCTGAATTGCAGTTTCAGGCATAACATTTTAATTGTGTCTTTCAGCAAAACAGCTCAATCTCTATGCAGTATCTTAACTTTTGTAATTTTCAGGGCTCCTGTCATGATTCTTGAGAGCTCTTCTTCTGTTCTTTAAGCACCAGGATACCTGAATTGGATTAACAGAAGCCTGATCTTAAGCATCTTGGGCCCTCTTGGAGCTTGGTCTACCACCTCCAGAGTCCTGCTTGGGTTGTTTCCTAAATGCTTCTGGAGTTTGTGTTGACTGTCTATTCCACATAAAAGTCCTACTTTCCCCAGGGTCTAGAGCTTGGCTGAAATGCCAATAAATCTTGCTTCAAGGAATACATTTGAGCTGACGCATTTAGTTTACCCTTCGTAAACTTAAAAAGAAAAGCAATAATTGGAGCGTGCAGAGATTCACAACTGCTCAGTGGTGAAACACCAGTGACAATATTCCCCAAATTACATATTTTTATATATTATTATATTATATATATTACATTTTTTTAGGGATGTCCTTTTTGGAGCCCCTCCTTACAAAGAAGCAATTAAACTTCCAAATCTCCTTCAAAAGCTGAGCTTGCATTTGCTCCCACCATCACCGACACTACAGCTGTGAAAGGTGGTCTTGCAATCTGGAAGCCACATCTGCCCAGAATCAGAATAGCTAAGACCAAATTGCTGGAGTTCCAGAGACTGGCATAAGCAGCACGGATGTCTAAAGGCAGGTCACAAAATTATAGGGATAGAAAAGCCTCTGGATGGAGGCTTTTTCAATAATTATCAAATTGTTCAGATTTGAGAATAACTGCAATTACATTAGTTACAGTGGACCAAAAAGACAATTTCTAAAGGAAGTAAGCATCACACTTCTCTTAGGGCTATGCTGTGATTTTGTAGTAACAATACTACATTTTCTGGTTTCAAGTCTGGCTCCAGGGCAGGGCCTGAGCTTGTGAAATGGGGAATACCTTCATCAGAAGCTTAGCACTTCCAGAATCAAGCCCCTAAACATTAAGAGCTTCCTGAGAAATGAACAGACTGAGAGCTGTTACCATGTAACATAGAGGGGAAAAAAATGTTTTCACTCTGGCAACCACTGCGAGCACCAATGCAGAACAAGGACGGAACACTGAAGACTAAGAAAGGGTCACAAAGGTTACAGGTTTCCTGCTCTGGCTCAATATAAGGCAGCTGACAGTTTTATTATCAGAACTCCACCAGCTCCAGCTTTGCTGGGTCTTGCTGTGCTGGGCTTGCAACTGTAGTAACTGCTTTCCTGTGAGGCTGAGAGCCTGTGTGACAGTATGGTGGGCAACAACACCTCCCATCTTCTGCACAAGCTCAAGATTTAGATTAGATTAAACAACTCAATTGCCAGAAAAGAACAAGATTTGATGCCACATTTCACCAATGGTTCTGGATGGGGAAAGCTAGAAGACAGTGCAATTGGAACCAGGGAACAGTATAGTGGCCACAGTCTCTCCGAAGATGTGCTGAAACGCACCACCTGTCCAGTTTGGGAAACTGGTGTGCATGATGGACACACTGCTTGCACCAGTGCCCTAATGGCCAGGGTATTCTGAGGCTGAACCTTCAGCTGTGGTTGCCAAGACATTTCCACCATGTATAAAATCCTTACATGACACAACAAGCATGGTGGTTAGGAATAGATAATGTTTGCATCCATAATTATCTGAATGTTTACTGTTGATTCAATGTGGTGTCAACAGGTGGAATCCCTTCCCTTGGTCTCAGAGTGCCCTCGTGGAGTGCCAGCCTTCTCCTGTCCTGAGGAAGAGGAAGAAACTGAACACAGATGTCAGAGGAGCACTGTAAGCACTGTGCTCCTTCCAGGTGTTTTTGGTTGAAGATGAGACTCACATCAAATAGGCACCTCTCCTAAACTGGAGAAAGACAAGGGTGTCTCTTTATCCACAGGAGAAAATCCACAATAAAACAAACAGAAAATTTTAGACTAGTGTGAATCAATAATTTTATTTAAAAAGCATTGTCTCTTCAGTAGGGCTCTTGAACTGAAACATCAGTTGTTCACACAACCAAGACCTGAGCAGGGCCCTCCACACAGTGCTGCTGTTCAGTTTCCAGATGGCTGCAGTGAGCTGACCTTGGCTGGATGCCAGGTGTCTACTCAGCCTTTCTATCACTCCCCTTCTCAGCCAGACAGGGAAGAGAGAATAAGAGCGAAAACTACTCATATGTTGAGATAAGGCAGGTTACTAAAGCAGAAGTGAAAGTTTGTGCACGCACAAGTGAAGAGGAAAATAATAAGGTTTAGTCTCTACTTCCTATGAGCAAGCAATGTCCAGCCACTTCCTGGGAAACAACACTTCAGCACACAAAGTGGTTGCTCAGAAGGCAAACATTGTAAACACCCCTTCCTCTTCCTTCTCTTAGCTTTTATATCTGAGTTGACAGCACATGGTATAGATTATCCCTTTGGTTAGTTTGGGTAATCTGGCCTGGCTGTGTCCCCTCTCAGGATCTTGCCCTCTGTGGGGCAGGGAGAAGGAATATTGAGAGACAGTGCTGGTGCTGTGCCAGCGCTGCTCAGCAGTGACCAAAATACTGCTGTGTTATCAACACCTTTCTCGATACCAATGCAATTCGCAGAACCGTGAGGGCTGGGGTGGAGAAATGAACTCCATCTCAGCCAGACCCAATACAATGGTTCAGTAATTCAATATTTGCATTTTTAAAGATATATTTTAGAAATATCCTTGCTTAGAATTTCATACATTTCCCTGATCATACAAATCAAAGTTTTGCCTGGTGCCAGGGCAGATTGTGTTTATGGCCTCTGGTCACAGCTTTGCATATAAAGGCGTAAATTGTTAAATGGAGTATTTACAACTTAAGATTTCCCAAGAGCAAAATAGACTTCTTTAATACCCCCTTAAAAAGCAAAGCAAAACAACAAAAAAACAACAACCCCTCCAAACAAACATAATGACAAACTCTGAAACATAACAGACTGACTTAAAAATCAACTTGTATTTTTTCACAACAGATCCAGGTACTTCTGATTTTCATGACATCTCTACTAAACCTAACAGCCCTCTGCAAGTAAGTTAATGATGTACCTGAAATATTAAGTGATCTACATGAAGTGACTAATTTCTGTGTTTGTTATCTTCTGTGTCCTTCCTTGGACTTTGTTTTCCAAATTGCACCTTTCTGCACAATAGGAGTTCAAAATGAAAGTCCTACTTCACCTAAGACTGGACCTAGTCCAACTCCAATCTAGAGAAATAACCTGTTGCATATATACTGTTTGTCCCAGATCCCAAATGGAATGAAGTTTTAATCCACCTTAAAAATGGCAGTTGCCAACTTCAGAATGCAGTAGCTGTTGAAGTAACAGTGGTTCTAGAAACAAGTACCCAAGCTTGTAATTTAAACATTAATCATACTCTCAAGACACGAAGCAGAGGAGGGTGATTAAATCCCAAATATTTTTCTTTATTTTAGTAAGTGCAAGAACATTCTTTCCTGTAAAAATGTCAGTTCAATACATATTCCTTTTGGCAGCATCAGCATCCTTTTCTAGGTACTTTTAATTTCTGTATAAATTATCATTTAGGGTGGAGTTGAGCTCCCACAGAGTCCCTAGCATGCAAAGCACACTCAGAGTGCAGCTCTATTTACATGACAATTGATTTAGCATTATTATAAGAGTATTCCAGATTTAAAGTAAAAATGTGAGCTGACAGCTGGAGATGCTGTATTCTCTATGAGCTGAAACATAGCGGTATTTAAGTTCATCAACAATAATACTCTTTCTGCTTCTCCCTCCACCACACATGCCCACACCACCAATACTGTTCATCCTCTCTGAAAAAAAGTACACTATTAACAGGTGATTTTTTTCCTGCATCTTTTGTTCCTAGCTTTGTTAGAGAAGTCATTTTAAAAAGCCAATCAAACATTATCAATACTGTTTGCACTCAGTGCCTACATGCAACTTGTTGCTATAAATATTAATTAATTGGATCACCAATACCCATAATGCAACTTTATTTTGACCTACATGCCCTATGAACTAGATATTTTTTGGATTCAATTTCCTTAAAACCAACTGTCAGCATCATGTGATGGAAGAGATGAAAAATGAAAATGAGTGTTCCCGCTGTGCAGGTGAGTGACCTGTGGGAGACAGCTCTGCCTGCTAGGATTTTTACACGTACCATCAGACACAGACCAATTGATTAGATCATCTTATACCTGCCACCAACTAGGCTCAAGAGACTAATTAGAGAGAGTACTGCCTGCGCAGGCACCCCATTGACACCTAATTTGCTCAGCCAAAGCCTTTGGGGAGAATGTATTATCTCTGCAGCTGCACTTCATGCATTTCTGATTTGAGGCATAAGCAAGGAGTACTTCTTTACTCTTTTGCACAAACTGAGTATATAAGCCCTTAAGTGCTAAATACAAGCAGACAAATTAAATCTGGCCAGCCGCCATAAATTCTTTTTCCCCTTAAAATATAAATACATATATACATGCATACATGTTTTATTTTATATCTATGTCTATAATACATGTGCAAAAATGCAAACATACAAATACTGTGTCTGAATGTGTATAGAAAAGATGATACATAAAGACATTTCTATAAATATATCCTTTAAAATATGCAATTGTCACACTGCATGCCTCCTATGGAAGTTTTACTTCTGTAAAATTTAAAAGAAATGCATTTGTTCTAATATATGAAAAGTAAATGCTCTGCAGTGTTGTTAGCTCAGGCTCAGAATTACCCCATGGACAAGGCTCAGTAGATTGCTGCCTGTAGTTGCTCTGTGTATCTTCAGAGGTGTTAGTTCAAAGATTGTTTCAGTATACAGTCTAGCTTTGTGGGAAGCTCTTCTTCAATGGACTATACCTTGTTTGTGGTTTCCTGAGGAATACTGTTCACTAAGGCTAAATATAAGGTTATGTAAGTTGCTTTCTACTGGGCTTCAGTTTTATCTAGTTATCCATGCCCCAAAATACATAGGAGAGGCAAAACTTAAGGCTGTCATTAAAAATATAGTAAAAAGAAAAAAAAAACAAACAAAAAAAGGAGAGATACTAGAAAAACTATGATTTTTTTTTTGTTTACAAACTGAGAAGGGTTTAGAGAAAATGTTTTCAACTATAGGCTGGTTAGTGATTCCTGAACTCAAATACCTTTTAACACAGAGAAATATGGTGGATTTGCCTGACTTCTAAAATAGCACTGAAACCAAATATCTTCTTTGCTGTGATGTGTCTACAAAGCAACTTTCAGGAGTTGAAACTGAATTATCACAAATTAATTTCAGTTTGTGTCAAAGCCCATGTTGACATGGCCAGTTTATAGTTTCAACTCATGATTCCACACCGCTATGACTAAAGAACTGAAGAAGCCTTAGCAAAATACGTGCATGTTCCCTGTGGCTAAAACATCAGGTGTAACCTCCTTTGCCAAGCACACTAGAAATGCAACTTCCAGTCTAGTTTCTAGGATGGGGCATAACTCAATAAAATGAGAACACCCTCACCCTTCTCCCCTCACACAGGCCACATCTTTACCAATTCACTTTATATTTCTTTAGCAATATTTAATATCATTTAATGTTTAAATGATCCCTCTAGATTTCTTGGCAATTGTTGGCTACTACTCTTTCAGAGATGCAGCATTGTATGGAATACTTACACATTATAATAATAACTGCTATCACTATTTAGCAGTAAACTACATTTGACAAATAAGTAACAAAGGATTTAAGGATTAATTTTTTTCTGCTCTTTTCCCCTGCCTCTTCATTACTGCATTGGTATTCTTAAACACACTGGATTTCCCAGACTCTATATACAGTGATGAAAATTGCTCTATATTCTTCTTCACAGTTTTAACATATAAATCATAATAGAGATTCATATGGACATATTTCTGTGTTATGAATTCCTTTCTCCACAAAGAACTTTTCACTGATTGACTTTATGTCTGAGCAGAGCCCTGCAACTCCAAATAAAGGCATTTTTTGTGGAAGGTGACTGCAGTTTCAGGGTGAGCGTGAAGGGATGACCCTAAAAGAAGTGAGTGCTAGACAAGGACTGTAAACTGGTAAGAAATAAAGTAGTCAAAATAGTAACGCAATTATGAACTAAATGATTTTATGAATATACATACTTTAAATAAGTGACATAACCTTTGAAAGGTGAGAGGTCGATGGCACAGTGAATAAGGGGCTGCAAAACAGAAACCAAGATTTTGGCTTTTGTACTGCATGTGACTGTAGGTAAGTCACCTCATCTCACTGTAACCTGTTTTGTAACAAGGGCTCTGGTTTATATCCCAGTCTCTGGGTTTAGAATGTCTTCCAAAATGAGTGCTCAGTTTTATCTGGAGGTACCAATAGTTCAAATTACATAAATACAGTTAAATTCAACAAAAATGCAATATTAGAACAGTTGCAAAATTTGGTAGTGCTTGAAATCCTTCCTTGGACTTTGTTTTCCAAATTGCACCTTTCTGCACAATAGGAGTTCAAAATGAAAGTCCTACTTCACCTAAGACTGGACCTAGTCCAGTGTGGGAGGTTGATTCTGAAGGGCCAAGACTTGCCCTTAAACTATACACCAGTTGCTAAGTAGCCTATATGCGTATCAATAATTGCAAACCAGCCATGCATACTTTGCACACAGGTCTCTGCAAAATATTGTAACAAATTCCTTCATAGTGTGTCTTGTGAGGAAAAAAGGAATACAAGCCTGATTTTTACTACAATATATTTTATTCACAGTACATACTTCCCATGTTATTTGATATCATGATTGGTCTCACAGTTGATTTGTAGGTATACCTTTAACTTTTGAGTGGATGCAGTAACTTCCAAATTAGTTTTCTACAAGTCTTTCAGCAAAAATTCTTTCCTACCCTAGCTGCCCAAAGCTGAAGTTTTTTCTTTGAGTTGAGAACAAAGTCCACAAAGCCTTTCACAATTACCATTTGAATAAGGCTTCACATGAAAAATGGCCCAGACTGAATCTACTACACGTCTTCTAGTTTTTGAGAATAAAGCACAGCCCTCTGTGAGTGAGTTCTGGGAAAACTAGTACTTCAGATGAAGATACTACAAAAATAGCAATGTTATTGAGTTCAATATAGTTTACAAGCAAAGCCATAGAAAACTTATTAAAAACAAAAAAGCAAACTGAGGATTTTGGTACACATCAAGACCAGAGAAACATTAGTGCTACTTGTTTGCAAGAATATACTTCTCAAACCTGAGAAATAGCCAAATCCCTGCAACTTCTTATAACCTTTCTTTTTTAATCTGATTAATGTGACATGTCTAAATTGCTATGCTTCTCACCCTGATAACCTGCAAAAAAGCCTGCCAAAGAGGAACTGACTGAATGTGAATTGGAGAAATGCTGTCTGCCTGAACTTAAACCTACAATTTTGCCAGTGTTTGACACAATGGGAGCCTTATCTCAGCTGTAGCACCAGCTCTCTACTCTGAAACACAAGTAAATGCTATGCCTGGAAAATATTAGTAAACAGCTTAATTAAAGTACCAATAAGAAAGGGGGAAAAAAAAGAAAGAACCTATCCGTTAAAGTTGTATATAACACAACTTAGAAAATGAAATACCGGTTGGAAGAGGATATAAAGTCATTAATGCTCTGCTTACCAGGTTTGTTACTGGTTTGAACCCCTCTCTGGTGATAAGGAGCACCAGAAGAGTTGGTGAGAGATTTTCTCATTGTACTGTCATGCTGAACTAAACAGTCAAGGGACTACAAAGCAACTGGGTGCAAGTGAACTGAGCTGTTGTACCCTTCCATCATGTTTCATCTTTCAGGCAGAGCCAGCTTAAAAAATTCCCACTGCTGCAAACCTCACTTCCTGTTCCTGCCCTGCAACTTGTGCCCTCCTAACTTCTGTAAATTTTTCCGTGGGACTTCTGGTACACTGGACCATGAAAAGTATCAGAAGTGACATTATTTTTATGTAGATCTTCTCAGTGATCCCTTTTACACCAAACTTGCAAATAGCTGCCACATCACAACTAGTGGGATTGGAGACTGGAGGGGGCAAGAAGGAACTGCCTAGGTAGAGCTAGGCAGAAACTTGGCTGTTCATGTCTGCAAAGAAAAAATCATGGAATAAGATCCTTATTTTTCATCAATAGCAGTTCCCCAGTGCATTACTCATAATAAAGCTTTCCTTTCTAATGTCTGAAGCCAGCTCCCAACTCACAAATGGCTAATTATTTTCAGGTATCCAGAAACACTGTGAAAACTGCCCTAGCTGGCCACTTAGGGGACCAGACAGAAGTTGTTGCATAATGACCTACTAATTAAAAAGGAAGAAAACCATATTAAAAAGATCGGGGAATACCCGTAAGATTGCCTAATAAGGATAATCTTCTGCACATGTTTCAAGGGAGCAGCAAACAAGAGATGGCTTAAGAGCCCATGCCTCTGACTGGAAGTTCCTCGAATTTTTTTGGTTGGCTTTAATTTTTTTTTTAGCAGGAAAAATACATTGGCCTGCCAACATATCAAGTTGATGTTTAACAGTTTGTGAAGCTTCAAGTCATATATTACCAGAGTTCAGAGAGTTCAGAAGGGATAGAAAAACATCTGATTCTTTATAGGTCACTATCTAGCTTTGAATGAAGAATACAACCCTAGAGTTCAGGGAAAGCAGACTAACCGTGCCCTAATCCAAATACCACAAATGAAACTTACTGACTGCCAGTGTTAGGAATGATGGTTGCTGTTATTTAACACTGCTATTTATCAACTCAAACTTAAGTGTATTTCTTCTATCTGAAACACAACAGCTGACCAACTCAAAACCCAAATGAGATGATGTGCATGACCATCTCTCTCCACTCCTCCCCATCTAACGTAATGAAAAGTACATAACTTCAGAGAATTTAATTGGAAATTTATTCCTGCTTTTCCCCATCAGAGCTTTTAGCCCCAAACCAAAATCTGCTGAACAAAATGACATATGAAACACTAAATACCTTTCCGATGACTCATTAGCATTCACCTCCTCCCAAAAATTAAGCACTGCCTCATGCGAAGATTAAAGTATCCACAGATACTTAAAAATAGGGCATTTTGTATACATGTGATTGTTAATATTAGCCAAGTTACTTCTTGAAAGATAAGTGCTCTTGGAACAAACTCTATGCCACTAATGTAATCAGTGCAGAGTAACTATGAGATGGTCTTGAGATGTGTGGAGACCATTTTGCTCTTACAAAGATTCCTTGGAATTTAAAGATACCTCTTCAAGGGATCACAACGCTATAAACTACCTCACTCCCCACAGATAAATGCTAAACATTAAGAAAACAAAGTGTGAATGTTTATCATTACCAACATCATTGTAGTAGCCCACGTGTACCTACAGGCAGCTTGGAAGTAAATTATTGGGGGGGGGGGGGTGTTGTTGTTTTGGGGGTTTTTTGAGAAGACAGAATGAGTTCAGGTTCAGAAGGAAAAAGATGGATGAGTAAACTAATGTAATTAAAAAAACCCTCCATTTCTCATCTGTGCTTTTCTTTTCATTAGTGTTTCCCTAGAACGTACCGTTCAAACCAGCAAGGAATTCTTAATTAATCTGGAATGGGAAGTTATGAATGCCTTTGTTTTAGCTTGACAGAAGAGACATCATTGCAGTTGTGTTCTGGATAGCAAAAGATCCTTCTAGCTAAACACCATCTGGTTATACATTCTATTTGCTACTGTGGCTTTTCAGAGACTGAGCATCATGTCAAAGCGGTCATGTCAATTAAAATACATTTTTTTAGGATAGCACTGCAGCCCTTATGCACACATAGACAGAAAACAGACCTCACATGCTGAATCAGAACAATCTTTTCCACAATTATAGTACATTATATTAATGGCAAGTGTAAGTAATAGCTGTATTAAAATTTTGGAATGTATTTCCAAATATCATTATGTCCAAAGTTCTTAGTCTATGTGTCCACCATGAATGTCATGGAATGATATTGACCGAGAGATCAGGAAGTCTTTGCAGTTGACCTTTTCAAGCCTGAATTGTTTCCCAACCTGAGAGTTCTTAAGACTACAATGGAGCAGAGGAGAAAAAAAAAATCCCAGGTTAGGAAATGCAATGGTGTTTTATGAGATATTGCTTGCCTCTGTACTCATTCCCCTACAGGCTCCACTGATACTGAATACTGCTCTGCAGTCCTTTCACCTATTCAGCTTCCACTTGGGATTCTTGCTGAAAATCTGTGACATTAGAAATAATTACTGGCAGCTTCAGGCCAGCTGCTTTCTTTCCTGCCAGTTCCATTTTTACATACAAAAACCTATGGAGCATTGAAACAGAAATATTTCCTCAGTGCGGTCTCTGTGGCATTCAATGGAAAAATGTTCTGGAATTAGGACCTCTACAGAGCATCACTACAGCAATGAGGATATCCTACCTAGTACATAAAGAGATCACAAAGCAGCTTGGTGATTTGATTTCTCAGAGTTCTCACTCTGGCTGAAGTAAGAACCTTTTCCACATGTATGACTAAGATGTTCAAACATTACACATCATTTGGGAAATCCAACATGAGGTACTTCTCGATAACACAACTTTTAGAAATTATGCAAGATCCACATCCTTTGAAAATCAGGACTCCTTCAAATATTACAGAAACTTCCCCTCTCCTTTCTGTTTTCTGAAAGATTTAAATGTTTTTTTAAAGCAGTCTCACACACTTGAGAGGTTGACACGTGGCAGAAATAGTAGATGTCAAATCAGGTGCAACATACTGAACATTTCATGGTATGCTAAGACAGGGATCATGGTAAGATGGACTAGTAAAGCCTTTTCTTTCAAAAGTGCCATAAGCACTGGTTTTCTTGTAACTGCCAGAAACACTTAATCTTTTTTCTTTTGAAGCTCTATTATAAAAGTAAGGTTTTGCATAGCTTGTTGAAATAGTTTAAATGACACAAGGTTAAGAACAGGAAAGCCTTTCACCAAAGGTGGTTAGTCCTTTTCAAAGATTTCATATTATTTGAAGCTTACTTTCACTGCATTCTTTTACCTTGGCTGCTTCCCAAGTGAGTAGAAGTTAATTAAATAGGATTTTGACCCTCTAACCTTCCCTATAAACTGCATCTTTGCCTAACTCTATTTAAATAAATCAGATAAAAAAACCAATCATGTAGCAGAATATATATTTTTACAGCTGTGGAAAAAACAAACATGTCTATTAAGCTTATTTGTAAGTACTTAGTATTCAAAGCAACAGCCAAGACTCATGGATGATTTTAATTAAAACAAATCTGGGTGGGCACATAAATTCATTTATGATGGCTTTTCTCAAATTGAAACTTCTCTAGTATTACTGAAAAGCACTGCACTACGGTAAGTCCTCATTTGTTCAAGGCAACTGAAGTTCAATCCACCTGATTAGCTTGAATTCGTTTTGAGTCATGTAAAGTGTAAATTTTATCTATGAAAAATATCAAAGATATGAAGCTGAAAATCATTACAGGAGAGGAGAGAAAGAAAGAGCAGAACAGATGGGTAGATAACAATTGTACAGAACGATACCCAGCACCTCTGTAACTGACACGCTCTGGGTCTAATTAGCAAAAGAAGGTGAAACAGATGCACCAGGAGAACATTGCATTGCTCTCTACAGATACTGTGACTTCCTGTATCTCATTAGCCCTTTTCACTTTAAAATACAGGCTTCTAATTATTAGACCATTGCAAAAAACAGCAGCACTTTTTAATTTCATCCAGAAACAAAATATAATTTAGGTGTGAAGAATGGCAGCAGTTATGTATGAAGAAACGTGTAACTAGCTCACATATAAAGGATGAACAAAGAACTAAGCTGCCTCTTTGTGCCTACGTGATGTGCTCAGGTCTCTGCATAGGCAGCGACAAAGACGCTGCCACTGGAGCCTGAGCATTCATCACATCTCTCACCCCCAGCAGGGACTTCATAGATTGAGTTCATCACAGAATTAAATTCTCACAAAATGTAGGCCTTTAGTTTGATATATTGATAGCGATACCATCTAACCACCTCACTGTTGCATTGTATTCCATTTTTGCAGCCATTTGGCGATAAATACACGCATATTCAAGGGTGTTAAGTTTTTGATTACTGATTGGGACACATTTGCCGGTTTCCTGACACTTCTCTCAACCCATCATTGCTCAATTAACAGCAGGAAGATGACAACAACAGTTATATCATGCATAAGAAGCCCCCACCACAGTGTGAGCAGAGGCAAGAGCACAGGTGGGGAGGCAGACCTGCACACCAACTCCCATCTTCCAAGGTGCAACTCATCTCCTCATTGTAAGTGTTTGGGGTGTCTCAATGGCACCCTGCACCGTGTTTTGTCCACTTTTGTCAAACTGCATTAGACTGGGGTTGTTACCATGTGTAGGCTGTGATAATAAGGATTAATAGGAATAAGCTCTTCCATTTTTCACATTGCACAGAAGAGGATCATATATGCTCAACAACAAGGTTTGTCTGTTCCTCTTCACCATCCCTGAAACAAAAGTTTCTAAAGTAAGGTCTAGCAGTACAGAGTGCCCAAAGTGGGGGGTGGGGGTGGGGGTGGAAAGTGACCAAAAAAGGCACTGGAAATTCTAGAAATTGTAATAAATAGTTTAAAGGCATGTCAACAGCCTGTAACTCTTCCTCCTCAAACATTTTTATCCCATAAAGTAGTAATCGACAATAACAGTACTGTAAACTCAGAGCGATACATTCTTTATGCTTTGAAAGGGCTTTGCACAGAGTTATTTTAATTATTTTCCTTATATAGTGAGTAGAGGATGAAAAAGATTTCTGAAATAAGAAATGTTATTGTTAACTCACTAATCACAGCTGAGGGACTTAGGGGCAGTCTGGTTTCTGAAATATCTTTGAGCTTATTTTACAGAATTGACTAAGTTGGTGGTATCCCTTTCACGTGGATTTCAATGCAAGGCACCAAAACTTCCTTTCTGCAGAAGTACAATAGACAAAATTGGACGCTGAAATCATACCCTGGAAAATTCTAGAACACTAATACTTGAAACAGGGGATTTTTATTAATTTTAAGAAGTTAATTTTTCATTTGTAAACACCTGTTTATGAGGTGCTTGAGTTTTGAGTTGACATATAAATTACATGGTATGATATTTTTCAAACATAAAATACATATCCTTGCTGTTTTAAGAAACTACTGACCCTTAAATGTCAAAGCAAAGGCTTGATTTCCCTCCTTTGATTTTAAGTGCCCCACAGACAAGGGGGTTATGAGCTTCCCTGTTTTGCTTCTTGACATTCCACACGCTTAGGGCTCGGGACCAATGGAGTAGCTTGTGGGCGACTCTGGTATCAACATGTAGGAAGAGCTATTAAGGGGACCTCGGAAAAATGCCATGACAGCCAAGGAGGGCTGTGTGACAGAGGAGACCAGGAGGGCAGTCTGCAGCCAAAGCCAGGCAACCACATAGCTACAAACTATGAAGTTTCACAGCAGAAGCTGCTATAATATGGAAATAGATTCTTACCCTCCAGGCCCATATGTCATCACACCAAGCTAAGCTGAAGCTGCCAACTCAAATGGGCAATTTCACATGAACTTGGCAGGGTGACTGCCAACACAGAGCTTGTTTTCCACTGGTGCCACCCACTCTGCTAATCCAATTCTGTCTCCTGGTTTGCTTTTAAATAATAATGAACACAGCAGATGGGAGGGGAAGTCAAGGCAGTTAAGCCAGAATGCGAGCGAGGCTCTTTGCTTTTCACATATCTTGTGCAAACTAGCTATAAAGGCAATGTCAAGTGATTAATACTGGTTAAATGAGAAAGCCAGGATTTGCCATGTTCTCAGTCATGTAATCTTTGATCACGACAGACAGGCAAACAAAACAGTCAGAAGCATAACATGCTGAAAGAGAAAGAACTAACTTTCATAATATTTAACTTCGATAAGGAGAGGGATGGACTCTTCTACCCAACCTTGCAAATATAATTTTTGGGGGATTTTCTTGGGGGTGGCGTAATAGAGGGTTGTTAAGCACCAGAGCAGTATTAAAAATACCTTTCCAGTCAAATACACAGTAATCAGGACAGGTACTACTGAGTGCAATCCCATGGCTAACTCCTTTTTACAAGGAGAGGCGAATCAGGCTGAAGCACCAGGTTAGGGAATAGGGATGTGACTGTCAATAAAAAGGGCAGAAGGAGACACGGAGAGGCAGTGGGCAGACAGCAAAGAGCATACAGTCAGGAGGCTCCATCTCTTTTCAGCAGCGGCAGGAGGACCTGTTATTCCTGGGTCACACAACATTATCTCTTGTCCAGCAAACAGCAGGTAAGCTTGTTTGCACAGTGCACTGTGTTTTCTCTTGTGTCAGCCTGACACAGAGGATAATCACCTCCTACTGCTACCTACTGGCCTCACACTGAGGGTTGAAAGGTATGAATGCCATTGGCAACACATCTTGATGAAGGTGAAAGAAGGCATCAGGATGATTCCATACACCAAAACTTCTTGCTTCCACTTCCTCAGTTCCTGAAATTTTGGGAAATAACTCTTGAAAGGAGTTAAAAATGCTTATGCAGTATATCTAATCCCTTGTAAATCTGTAGTAGTCTTTTACACATGATCATTTTCTTGTTCCACAAGAAACCTTTTCCACATTTGCTGCTCAAACTATAGGCTGCTTTTGTAAGACAGTTATATTGAAAATCTTCTCCACAGACACCCCCTTGTCACGGGGGAGAAGCTTGCGTGTCCTTATGAGGTTGCGAGCTATGCTGGCAGTAGTTCGTGCCTCCGGTAGGGTCTCCCATGCTAGTCAGGTCTCAACTGAAGGGTCAGACAAAGTGTGTCCATGGGCAGGATGGGCTCGAAGCCCCCTGGCAACCATCCTAGGAGAAGGACAACTCTAACTCCAAACCCAGGCAGATGGAGCTCGCTTAGCCCTGTAAGGCCATCCATCTATGAGAAGGATACTGTGACTAAACATACGTCCTGAGGACTTCGCTGTCACCATCCAAGCTTGCTTGGCCCTGGCAGATGAACCTCAGGAGTAAAGGGTGGGGCCAGTCCCACGCACACTGCGCCTCACCTAAAAAATCCACATTTGCAAAGCCCTGCAGCGACAGGCAAGGGGCGAAACAGCAGGTGAGATCTATGGTGAGCTTGCCACCGGCTGCCGCAAGAGAGGAGCCCCGAAGAAGAGATACAAGGACTCCCTCAAACAACACCTCAGCCTTGGCCATACTGACCACCATCAATGGTCCGCTCTGGCCTCCAATCGGGAGGCATGGAGGCACACCATCTATAACGCTGCTGCTTCCTTTGAGAGCGCACGCAGGATCAGTCTGGGAGGAAAAAGACAGCACAGAAAGAACCGTGCCTCGCCAATACAGCCTGTGGAGACTCCACTGTGCCTTTTGCGACCAGACTTGCCTATCGCGCATTGGCCTTTTTAGCCACCAGCGCGCTTGTAGCAAGCGTGGGGAGAGCCCTTCCCAAATCTTCGTTTGCGAAGCCTAGCCATGAATGAATATTGAAAATAAGACCCTTGACTTCTTTACTGTGGAAGCTGGAAGGTCTCAAGTAAGTTGAGGAGCAGCCAAGATAACAAAGTTTCAGTAGCTGAATGCCTGGAAAGTTGCATTTGAGTGCTGCTTCTGCCATAGTTCCTACATGATGCTAGAAAACTATCAGAGCTCCTATGTGACACTAGAAAAGTGGTATTAACCTATTTTATTTTTACTTTTTTTCTAACAGAAATTCACTTGGCAGCTCTCGTTTTCTTTATAATCCAAGACAGTTCCTGGCTGGGGCTGCTGATATGCTGAGCATTCACTGCTCCAACTGAGGTCAATGCAGAATGAAATCCAGTCTGAACATATTAGGCCCTAAAAGATGCTAGGAGCTCTGAAAAATCAGGCAAGGAAAATTGATTCATTTTTAACAATTGCCATTTTAATACCTGTTTCTCAGCTCCTAGGGTGTAAAATGGACACCTCCACACCATCTCAGCTCACGGAGATACTGTGAAGGTGGCTTCACAATGTGGCAAGGAACTAAGATACAATGCATCATGAAAAGCTTCCATGGAAACTAATGATTCTGTATCTGGTGCAGATACAGAGGCTGTAGCCATAATGCACAGGATGAAACACTGAATGATGAAGATGAAAAGAAACAGTAACTATCTATCTGCGTTCACAATCCATTATCCTGTAAAAAAGTGACTTGAAGTCCCAAAGAAATAATAGTATATGGTCCTGGCAAATGAAGACTGCAGATGAATGCATAAACCATGGGTAGAGAAAATTAAATCTAAACCCTTAATTTTTCTATTTCCTAAGTACTGTTTCAATTTCCCACTTTAATAAATTTTTTGAGCAGACTTTAGAAAAAGACAGTGCTGCTAAGAACTAATTGTACATCTTCCCAGTTAGTCATATACAGAAAGAAGAGATTCCTAATATGAAACATAAGCTTGTCTCAAATTTACTATCAGGTTCTATGTCTTTCAACTGAAATATTTTATCTGGTTTGATGTTGCAAGACCACAGTAACATACTTTGAGACAGCAACCTTTGATAACAGAGGATAACAGATATTCCATTATGTAAATTTTACAATCTCTGTTTTTCCATCTAATGTAGGGAATTTAGCATATGCCTTCTAAAAACTGAAAGAATTTCACAGAGGCATCTGTACTGGCCTGTTCTTTGTACTAATTAAATTAGTTTCCTGTTGAGTAAGTAAAGTACTGGCAGCCAGGAACAGTTGGGGAGACAGCTCAGAGGCTTAAGCACTGAACCATGAACTTTTCTGTTTACTACAATATTAAACAAGTAGACACTCTTGCTGACATTATGGGGAATGAAAGAGCATTCTGTTAGGATATTTGTTTCATTACTGTTCATGAACTACTGATCTTCTTAAAGAGAGATTTTTGAAGATACAGAAGGTATTTCATTTGATAGAGTTAACTAAATAAACCCATTATTTGGTTTAAAAATACATATGTCAAAGTTAAAGCTGAATTTGAACTTCAATCTAAGGGGTCAAAACTCAGAAGGGAGAAATAAGTCAAATTGCCGCCCAGTAACCCAGCTGCGTCTTGGTTCTGCACCTCCACTCTAATGATCACAAAACCAAAAACTCTGTACGATGCACAGAATTTCAGCTCAAGCACCTCACAAGTGGCATTGACACTTTAAAGGAGTAGGGCAAGAGACATCATGTCTCTGATCTTCTATACTAGTGGCTTTCAGCAACTGCTGGAGAGTTTGCTGTATGTTTAAATAAAGCATAATGAGAAAGAAGTGCAAGAAGTATATGAATGAACGCTCAAAATAGCCATTCTTACTTCAGTTTCATTTTTCCTTGTAATGTAAGACATCTCAAAGTATTATAAATTGTTTATATTAAAATATACATGCTTACCACACTAAATATACACTGAGACTTTGTGTGCATATATTTAGCTCAAAGCTAATCTCTGAATAAAAGCCCTTTCTGAAAATAGAGATTTATAAAAAGAAACACTGATAAACTTTCAACTATAGGGACTCTAGTGGTCACTGCAAAAACATCATTGCAACACAAAGCCTGTGTGATTTTGTGGATCACCCCATAAATCTTCCTTTGTCCCATGAGTTTAAGTTTTCAGCCAAGAAAAACAACATTCTTCATAAAATTAATGAAAACAAGCTGCTCTTTGCCTACAGAAAAAGATTTTTCTTAATTACATTTTTTGCTTTGAATCATATATCCTGTAGTTTGATTAAATTCCTTTAGAAGTCAACTAAAAATTAGAGCTTTGCAGTGTTAACCTCAAATGTGGTGTTTACTTGGAGAATATAAACCCACTGTGCCTTTGGAAGCTGACATTTAAAGCAAGAATAAGAGCAATATGCAAGACAGTTTTTAGTATTTTCATTATGTCACTGCATAAATTTATTTTCAGGGCTTAGACTTTGCAGAGAAATATGATCTGGCCAATGTATTTATTAGAAATAAATGGGCTGTGTAAACGAATGTAGATAAAGCAAGAATACTGGAATTCTGGTTAATCCCTTGAGGCAGTAAATCAGGATTTCTAAAGCACTTAATGCAAAATATCTGCATCAAGGGGTTAAATATATAAAATATGAGAAGTCAAAGACAAGAATTAGATTAAAAGGTTACATGGAGACAGTGTTGAAAAAACTGGAGCCTGCTGCTAAATAGATATCCAACAGGCATTTATTTAGGTTCACTGGCTGCAGCAGCCGCTGGCATACTCTAAATGAACTCATACAACAAACAAAATCAAATTCTAGTGACAGTCTTTGATCATTTTTTTAGTACCAAAGCAGAAAATTTCCTCGCAAGAACCAAGCTACATGGACATGATTAAGCTAATGCAAGTAATTGCCCTAACTGAAAAATAAAAAAATGCCAGTTCTCTATACCCTTGCTGCATCCTCATGGCCTCAATACTTCAGATGAGCCCTCTATCTTTCCTGGCAGACTGAACCTAATCCCTAGCTTGGACAGCAGACATTGAAAAGACATCACTCACTAATTTAAGCACTAATTGAATCAGTTCCTATTCACCTGAAAATCTCCCTCCACTCCAGAGTGAAACTGGTCCCAAGAACTAAGTCTTTGCCAGGCCTAAATCACAATTTAGACTGAAGAACAATTTTCTTTCACGCTGGCTCCCAATGCTTTCATACAAACAAGATTTTAGAAGACTTTTTGTGTATGTACTACTAAACAAGATCTACTTAAAAAAAACCCCATCCCCAAATCCTAACCTCCATAACCAACAGAAAATGAATATATTATTCATACAAACAGCATGTTACCTCAGGTTTTCTGTGCAGCAGATATATTCCTAACGCAACTGCAGCTATCACCCATGACCAGTGAGTGTCGGCTCCAAAGCTCAGAGGTGCACTTTGTTGTAACTTACAAAGCAACAACACATACCTTCAGATACATATCTATAGATATTGCTGCTTTTATGCACACACATGGATAAAACTGAACTTTTTTTACTACCATATGAAGACTGTAGCCCTGACCCTTTCAGCGACTCTGTGCAAAGAGGCCAGTACCCACACAGAGCTTGTTTGAAGTCAGTGTGGTTTTCCCAGTGGGAGACAGGAAGAGATGGGAATTACGGAGTTAAATTTGTGTATTGGTATTTTCAACATAAATTAAATACTTGCAGCTAAAGCAATAAATACTGATATCCTACTATGCACTGATACTTTTTAGATCTCTGGAAGGAAAGTGACCTCGATCCTGCCTCTCTCGTTCTAAGCTTAAAAGTTTTAAATTTTAAAGGAAATTTAGTCCAGATTGAGACAAATATTCCTATTCCCCACACTGGCACCTCCAGAAACTTCATTTGCTTCAACAGGTCTTAATCACATCCCTACAGCTAAGTATTTTTTCAGCTATGTTCCTTAATTGAGTTTTGTATGAACATGAGATAAAAAATCCCTTTTCTTTGTATGAAAAATTACAGTGCTCATCACTTTTGTTCAGCAAGGTCTTACCAAGTACTACTTCACAATTCCAGGAATACATTCAAATTCCTATTAAGAGATGTGGAGGATTAGCTTTTGTACACATCTTTTTCTGTTTGAGACAAGGCTGACAGAACCTGCTAAAACCCTGACCAAGGGTGATATGTATTTGTTAGACCTTTTAACCTATAACTGATAGCAAAAACTAGATGTTGTCAAATCTTAGCCCAGCTGAGCAAGCTTTAGGGCATTTTCTTGTGATTTTGCCTCTTGATTGTCACTCATGCGCAGAAAGAAACTACCAGAAATGTCCAGGGAATGGCCAATAGTATCAAAAATACTGTTTTAAAAGAAGATATTGATAGAATTAGCTAATAAAAAATACATGAACTACAAATTGAGCTCTTTACGTGCACACTTTATTTGTAGGAATTGGCTATTACGATTTCTCTGTCAAAATTCATTGTAAAATGGCATTCTTTTGACAACTCAGTTTTACAGTGACACTTAAAAATACTAAATGAAGGCAAGACAGAAGCACTTACTTGGGAGAAAAAGTCTTGGGGGGGAAAAGGATGTTTTAATAATTATTTTTATTCATTCCACAAAGCTGATACCTTTACTCCCTTGGGTCTGAATGAGTGTGTGAAGGTACAGGGAACATGCTATCACAGCCTTGCTAATTCATCTGGATGTGACCTCTGAGGAACAGTTTGTGTCATCATGGAGCAAAAGCTCTGGTAAAACATTTGTCTAGATAAAAGACCTCAAGCAGTTAACCTGCTCAGCAGAGGCAATGCAACCGGGCACCAGGATAGTGACCTCTACCCAAATGGGGAAGGTACATCAATGTAACACTATGACAGCAAGACAAAAGATGATGGTAACTCAGCAGGAAAACATTAGCCATGATATAAACCTTGGTACTGCATGTGAAGAAATGCCTTAAGATGTACAATGCCAACCTGTTTTTACTTAATAATGATTTCCATTCCGTTTTATTTTTTCCTAAATAAAAATCCTAATAGAAGTAAATACACTGCATGGGTAAAAGTTACAATTCAGATGAGTTTAACTTTTCCCATTTCATACATGAATTATTGACAGATGTTTTTCTGACTTCAGGTAGTTATGACACTACTCTTAAACATGAACCAGAAGAACCTGATGAGCCTTGTTTAACAAGTCAAACCTGTCCTAACAGACAGATTAACTAATTCCTTATTCAGATTATTTACACTTAGGAAACACATTCCTTGTTTATACTGAAGTTTTCTTCTGTTTTTAAAAAGAGACACTGTGTCACATATCCATTATTTTTACCAGTCAGGATGCCTTGAATATTTAGCTACCGCTCTTTTAGCACCACACAAAAAGTTCTGGGTTTTAACTATTTATTTTTAAAGTAGTAGCATGATCAGACCTGCATGCTTATCTAAAGATCTTTGCTTTATGAGGGAGATTTTAGTCTGTGAGGTTTCCTCTACACATGGTAGGCAGCTGTCAGCAGCAGTGAGCAGGGCGAGGGGTCACCGCAGCTGCTCTGTGAAATCACAGGGTTCCATCAACATCGCAAAAATCCTGCAGAGTGGGAGCTGGGAGACCACGGATTAGAGTACATTGGAGTGTGTATATAAGGTCACATCATGTCTATCAAAGTGATATCAAACTGGTATGCTGTACAATACATTTTACTGTGTTCTGTGTTCAAAGAAAATAAAAGGAGAATGGACATGTGTGTAGCAGACCACAGTTTAACACAGAATTTCACATTGTCCTTTCAAATAGATGGATTTACTCAGTTCACAAAGACAGGCCGAATATCTGTACACAGTGGAGATGTGTTGACTTGAGAGAGAATTACATTTCATGAATTCTTCAGGTCAGACATGAATGAGATCAAAATAATTCTTACTAATTAAACAGTAGAAAAGACTATTAAGAGAAACCAGATGTTCACATTTCCTGAATCCTACACACTAATGTACATAAATATCTGTCTTTGTATATGTATATCAATAGTTTCCCATAAAATGCTTTTTAGTATCTCCTTATGAAACTTCAGTTTCATGAAATCAGTAGCTGTACCATCTTAAGATAAGCCTAAAATAAGGATAGATGGGTATCAAATGCATAATTCTGATTTGTGGGTAGACACAAATCAACCCCAAACCTGCCTGTTTCAGGGGACAGTTGCAAGATACTGAATGCCACATCTCTTATGTTGTATACAATCCACGGAATCCAGATATTTATAATTCTCATTGTTAGGGTGCTTCAACCAGATGAACAAAGCTATGCTTCCCAACAATAACAAAAAAAAGAGCTGACATCTTGCATGGGGAAAGGAGGAAATGGGTAGGACAACAGAGAATTTATTTTGGCTGAAATATGCGATAAATGAGATGACTAGACACTAAACAATGTCTTCTATTTCTGGCAATCTTGTGCAAGCTGAAAGCTGGTAGAGGTATTCAAATAACAAGGTTTTACCAAACTACATCTGTCTACAAAGTTAAAAAGTTGATGACACTATAACAATTTATGCTGTTTCAAAATCATTTCCACAGTTTCAAAATTACTACTAATCACTTTCAGCAACAGAAAATACAAAATGTAGCTGCAAAGAATAGAAAAAAGAGAAAGCATCCTGATTACAAACAGCACAGTTGTGAAGTACAAGCTGCTGAAACAATCCAAATTGTATGATTTAGACTAAAGCATCCCAAATATCTGAACCAACAGGACTCTGTGACCTTCAAACTGTCTGAAAAGTTCTGAAGTTTTACTGTTTAATCTGGTTCTGTGAAGGATCTACTGTGGGCATGGGGATAACTTTAAAAATTGCTGACCCCAGCAAAGATTGCAAAGCTGTTGAAAAAAAAAAAAAAGTTACCACTTTAAGCAGAAGTAAATTATCAACCTTCCTTTCTCATTACCATAAATAACAACACCCTCTTGCACAGTAAGCCCTTTAATCTCTTCATAACAAAACCCTTCATGCCTGGCACTCACACATGCATTTGCAGTTATTTTTCACAGCCGTCTTGCCCTTCCCAGTAATTACCCAATCTTCCTGGACACACATTCACTTGAAGGCATCCTCCTCCACTTAGCCTCTTCCCACACTGAAGCCTTGTCTTCTTAACCACTGGCCTAAATACACCTGAGGTGCTGAGAGGTTTTTTAGCCACTGGAGCTCAGTGTGAAGGGGTTTTGTGTCTTTGGGTTTCTCTGGTTTTGTTTTACTTTAAGCATAAAATCTTTGATGCAGGATGGTTTCTTCCCGCTTTCCTGGGAAAGGCTTCCCCTCACGCTGGACAGGCAAGCATTTCCAAGACTGAACTGAAGAATAAATGCAGATGAATACCCCTGGTGGTGCCAAGGTCCCTCCTCAGCTTCACCACTGCTGACCAGGTCTGGTACCCTGCCCCTGGTGCTGCTGCCTCTGCAGGTTTTTACAGGGATCATTACTGCCCCAGAGCTTAAGTCAGTCCAGCAGTTCACCTCTCTGGGAAGCATCATTTCCTCAGATGGTAAAATTGACAAAGAGATAGACAACAGGTTAGCAAAGGCATACAGAGCTTTTGGAAAACTCCATAGAAGAGTCTGGCACAATAAACACCTGAAGAAAAGTACAAAGATCAAGGTCTACAAAGCCATTGTACTGTCCACTCTTCTTTATGGCTCTGAATCCTGGGTTATCTATCGTCACCACCTGCGACTCCTAGAGCGCTTCCATCAGCGCTGCCTCCGGACAATACTAAACATCCACTGGACAGACTACATGACTAATGTGTCTGTTCTGGAGCAGGCAGAGGTCACCAGCATTGAGGCCATGCTGCTGAGAAGGCAGCTGCGCTGGGCAGGGCACGTCTCCAGGATGGAGGATCACCGCCTCCCTAAGATTGTGCTCTATGGTGAGCTTGCCACCGGCTGCCGCAAGAGAGGAGCCCCGAAGAAGAGATACAAGGACTCCCTCAAACAACACCTCAGCCTTGGCCATATTGACCACCATCAATGGTCCGCTCTGGCCTCCAGTCGGGAGGCATGGAGGCACACCATCTATAACGCTGCTGCTTCCTTTGAGAGCGCACGCAGGATCAGTCTGGAAGAAAAAAGCACAGAAAGAGCCGTGCCTCGCCAATACAGCCTATGGAGACTCCACTGTGCCTTTTGTGACTGGACTTGCCTATCACGCATTGGCCTTTTTAGCCACCAGTGCGCTTGTAGCAAACGTGGGGAGAGCCCTTCCCAAATCTTCGTTCACGAAGCCCAGCCATGATGGTGGATTACTGCCCAAGCAGCAATGGTCCCCTCCCACAAGTGGGAACACCAATGCACCCTCTGCCTTAAGTAACATACTTAGGATCAGAAAGGATCACACAAGTGCTGCCTGTCTTAGTCTACCCATCACATAATACTTCACCTGCTTTAAAAATGGTTTCTCAATCTTAAATGAATTATCTTTGTACATGTCTGAATAAATGGATTAAGGACCACTGGTGGCAAAAATACAAAAAAGTGGAAAGTTTCCCATGGCTTTCAGCCCTGTGATTGCTCTTCTAAGCCACAGTCTTGGGGAAAAAATTAATCTGCAAATGCTATTTTATTTTCTTGTAAGAATAGGAATTCATCTTTTTCATAAAAAAAATTTTAAAAATCCTAAGGAGTGATCTTTCTAAGGAAAGGAAAGTTCCTTACAAAATGGAAGGGCTGAAGTTTTCACCATTATTATAAGAAATTCTGTCACCCATTTAACATTTAAATCCTACTGCCCACATCTATTGCAAAAGCATAGTACGGTACATATTTTTCTCCCATCAATTCCTTCTTATCGTGTTATTCTCAGGTTAGAGATCAGCCTCCTACAGCTTGTAGAGCACAGCAGGAGCTGAAGAGAAGTGACACACAGACAGCCCTACATCTGCATACCTGAATTCCCAGTTCCACAATTCCTTCTGCAATGTTACTGGGCACATGACAGATGACTGTTTCCCTTATTTTCTGTGGGGCATAGCAATTTTTCCACTGGATAGATCAGCCAACTAGATAATCAATACATGCAGACCAGTGAGCCCCACGAGTCATCCCCTAAGCATGATAATGACATATGAAACACTGTAATTAACAACACACAACACTACAAGCTCCACTTAACAAGTGACCAGAGTGATGAATCAGAGCACAGCCCTGTACAAGACTCCCATTTTACGCTACAGAACTGGAAAACTGAGAACTCTTCAATAATTCTATGTCAAAAACACCCTGGTCATAATCATTATGTTATGCTGGTAACATAATTTCATATATATTTATTAACCCATATTAGAGGAGTAGGGCAACCAGTAGCTAGCTTCAAGTAGCTTGCAATTAGCTCGTAATGATTTCATTACTTGGCACATTGTTTTGTTACACAAATCTCCCATGATTTCTTTTCTAAAATTACAGAGAGAATTGCTGATTAGGAATCTCCATGTGAGCCTGGAATTTATGCACTTGTTTAATTTCAAAATAGTAAAACTAAATTATATACTTATGCACATACAGGCCAGGCCCACTGAGATCTTTAGGACAAACACATTGAGGCTTTCAAAACAGAAATATAGCCATTAACAAAATAATCTCCACCTGCAAAAGTCTTTCCGTCCCTTTACAATATTTGCAATAATTTAGGCACACAGCAGAATATTTTTACAGCAATCTGGACCTTTGTAACACATTTGAGAATTTCTTTGTGCTCCTTACATGATTTTAACAAAATGAATATGGATTTGGCAGAATTTCTACATGTATTGATTGCACAAGAAGAAAAGCTAAACCTTTGATTTTTTTTTTTAATTCACTCTAAAGTGCTGGTATATTTGCACTCATGTACAAGTTTTTGGAAAAATCCTTAAATATTCCTCAACAATAAAGAACCGCAGTCTTCATGTTTCCCTTCTGTTTCTGTTACCCTTTCCATTCTCATCTCCTGCTTCTCACTGGTTTCTCTATCTGCTCTTCTGCTTCATGTCTGGGAAGGTCAGTAAGGAAAAGAAAGTTTTGCTCTGCAGGCTGACAGCTTGAGACATGGCTTCTAAATAATTCAGTCTGGGACCAGACATGGCAATTCTTTCTATGCAGAAATACCTCCGAGTTGAGGTCAAACACTTTACGATGTCAAGAACAAGCAATTAGTAAGTGGAAATTCCACACTTGGAAATGGGTTTATCATTTGCTTTCAACTGTACGGGTAGGAAATGTTAGTACATGTGGAACTCAAGTCACCATCCTTAACACCCCCCCACCCCCTCAACAGTTGCTACTTTAGATTATTTGGGAGGTGTTTAATTTTCTGCATTTGAGTTGATGTTGCCTGGTCAGTAGAGTGGTAGGCCAAGAGCTAGAGGTGTTACCATCAAGAACAGGGAGGGTACTGTAATTTAGAAATGGCAAGGCAATGAAAAAAGGCAGGTTATGCAAAGACAGCAATGATAAACCATGTGATCAAATATTTCATATTCACACTTCACTTACACATACAGTTAGCTTTTTTCTTAAATATACAAACACGAGCACATTTCCATTTTCACCTACACACTTTAGGCAGACCAAATTGTATAAATGCAATAGATTATGTGAAGGCTGAGTAGTTCCTCTCAGTGCATGCACACATCTCTGCGTACGAGCTTCACACAAAGGTCAGTCCCCAGAGAAGAGGATTTCTTAGCATAGTTCACTGTCCCTTTTGCACTGCTACAAAGCAAATGCTGATGACAGCAACAGGAATAGTACTTCCAAAAAAAAGGGAATGGTTAATTTGTCTGTAGAATGCAAATTCATATTTATGAATATGTGCTATTCAATGTGCAAGTTCTTTTCAGCTAGATAAAGTTTTTGTGTTATTAATTTTTAATTATTATTTTTTCAAAGAAACTAGATGTGTTAGGTCTGCAAGAAATCAAACTGGATGTGACTGTGAAAATAACTCTGAAAATGCTTGCAACTGCTGGCCTATTGCAGTGTTAGTAAAGTTCCTGTTTCTGCTGGACCCATGGCCATGAAGCCGTGCAGGAATCATTGAAGAGTGATCACAAAAATATCCTTTCTCCCACCATCCCTCAAGAAGCATGGATTAAAATAACTGCTGTGCAACTACCCTCTTTTAATCAAAAATATTTTCTTCGTTGTACATGTAGCAGTGGCAGGTTGAAGTACGCTTTGCCTCAATTTTGTTTTTCACAACCCCAGTCATGGACCACCAAACAGGACCACAGTGAGAAAGGTTCTGAGTGTTTTACAAACTTTGCTTGTTTTCTTTTAGCACAGAAGAGTGCTCAGAGGAGCTTCTTTTCTCTTGTTTAACACAGACAGAAAGCATCAGAAAACAGTAATGATACAGAAAAGCAGTGAAAATGTGTCTCTATTTCATGTGAAAGTTCATGTGTTTTCAGGGACATGCCCTATAGCTGTGATAGCTATGAACACTCAATACTGTTGGTTTATGCTACTATCCTAAGTATTTTTAGGGGAAAAAATATCAAAAAATGGTTTTATTCTCAAAAAAGAAAAACTAAAATCTGCCATTAGTAATTAAACATTGTCCACTTGTGAGGAATAAATCTTAGATGTCCAGCTATTACATTTTATTGTCACAGATGCAATACAGTCCTTTCATTATTTATGTAACTGGCTTTCCAGTGGAGGTAGGTGACTCAAGCTGCATCCACAGCATCTCCCTTGCCAGGGATGCTGGAAGAGTACCACCATGCACAGGTGCGTGCATGTTTAGCTATACTCTCAAGAATGTGAAATAGTGAAAGCTGAAGACACAGTCAAGACTTAGAAGTAACATACAAAGCTTAAGTCAATTCCCCTACTTATATGGCAAAGCTGGGAAAGAAGCTTTTTACATGTATTTTCTCCCATTTTACCACCTCTCCTCCCACATCAACAAATACTTTCACTTATGAGGACAGTAGCATGAGAGTGGTTGAGGCAAATTTTCCTATATATAGAAGAGTCTGTGTTGAAGATAGCTCTGGATGACAGATCATGTTAAATTCTCCTCTTGCTCATACTCCTCACGGTTACTGTAGTAGACTAAGTGGTGAAGCAAAAACCCACTGTTTAATTCCAGGGGCTTCCCAACAGGAAAAAATATTTCAGAAACTGAGAAAGAGTCCTAAATTCCCATCTATTTCCTCTAGTGATACCATCTATTATATTAGTCTACATTTTTCAGTGAACCTGACACCTGAGCAAGCATTTAGGTTTTCAGTTAACAGCAATGTGAGGGTGCCAGATAATATTTGTCAAAAAATGATGCTGTTTCTCTTTTGAGAGAACTATCTCCATAGCTAAATGACAGTAAGATCACTGTTGCAGCGTACCATAATTCAAACCACAAGCCTATAATACGTGATTTCTACTGCCAACACATAATGTTTGCTGAATATTAAATAAAGTGTTCACAGACTTTAACACTATATACAAGCATTTTCCATAAATGTATAAGGACACAGATAAGCATCGTGATTGCCATTTTTATTGTCAGCCCTGAAGTATGATTTTAAATGTTTATCTTTACAATCTGGTTCTACACAAACAGGTTTTATCCATATATTTTGTAATTTTTAAATATGTGTTTGCTACAATAAATATTTCTATCATGTACCTTCTTCTGTTTTTAGGTTAAAACTCTATCCTCTCCTGAAAATGGTATTTTATGAAATCTTTCTTTTTGCCTTGAGTTCCTGTACCACTTAAATATATAATAAAGTCTTCTTCCCCAAAAATATTTTTTAGCAGGACAACTTCTAATAACCACATGGTAAGCCAAACAAAAGGCAACTCAGCCTATATAACCAGAAAAGATACATTCTCACTGCCTCTGAGAAATATAGAAACTGGCACAGCTGAGGGTGATACTGTTCTAGAGACAAGAGTCTCTTCCTGCTTTCCAGCCCGTGGGAAATGAAGAATGGCTGGTTGGTCCACATAGCTGCAAATCCATTGTTTCTCCTTACCTCCCACCTATCACCCCATCTGCCTCCAAGGCTCTACAGAAGAATATCCCATGGAGCACAGCTCCTTGGTAGACAGGCAGACAACAGTTGGCATAGACTCCTCTACCTTGTGGATTTGACTCCTTCTCTGAGTTCAGCAGCAGAAGGACAAGTGTATCTACCATACACTCTAGGTGGTGGTAAAAGCTTCCTCCATAAATATACCCGCCTCTGTGCTCTGCTCAAGACACTGGGTTCAGCAGTACTGCCGTTCATACCAATGCTGAATGAAACCTGCTTTCACTAAAGGTTTTTGTCTGAAAGGGTAACAGCAGGATAGGTTTTGGCTCCATCAGGGGCTTCAGGGCAGCTCAAGGCCCAGAGAGCAATGCCAAATGAGGGTTAAATCAGCATCATCCCACCCCAGCCCCCATCCCAGCCCCTTCCTTTGCATCTAGCGCCAATGGCAGTCTTTCTGTAGGGGCCTGCAATGGGGCTGTAAAAACATAGCATGGCAAATTCAGAATGAATATGCAAAGCATGTGTACACAGGCACGTATTCAAAATGTATACTTCACAACTGGATTTCAGAATTGGCAAAGACAGAGTGTAAAAAAAATATGAAGGATAATTTTATACAAGGCAGTTTTAATCTTGATAAAGAAACATTATTTGAAGAGTGAAACAGCAGTCAGGGATACCTTTTGAAATTCCTGCAGCTCCTATCCAGAGTCTTTGTTTCAGCTGTTCTCTCTACCTCTCCATGGGTAATTTTAAGTATCCCATAAACACACATGGTGGGAATGAAGGGCAGGATTGACGAAAAAAATGAGATCAACTTCATTCGCATCCCAGACAAATGGGGAACAAACCAAGCAATCCAAATGTCAAAGCAATTTACTATATAGCATAATGGAAAACTGGCAGAGGCTGATAGTTTCTTAAACAGTCTGTAAGCAGATAATAATAATTATTATTTAATAGGAAGCTGAGTACATAGTACCTGGTTGGTTACAAGCTGTACAGATTGCTACAAGCTGCACAGAGTTCTTAGCCTTTTTAGAGTGGATAAAATAAAAAATTACTACGTGCTAGAAGCTTCTTTCTTTGCTGACAGGAACCAACTACACTTTTGCCCTCTCTTAAACAAACCAGTGTACTTTTCACTCCATAAATCTCATATTACTTCCTTCCTTTTCATTTATTTTGAACCAGAAGGAGGAGTTTTTAACAGAAGGGCTCTATGGCAGCAGGAGGAAAACAGCAAATCAGGGTGGAAGCTGCATAAGGAAAGTAAATCAAAAGTAATAAAATCGTGGAGATCCAGCAAGCTTTGTGGGGGAAATGAAGTCAAAGTTGACTCAATCCAGAGCAGGAGAAACATTACACATGAGAAAACACCATTAAAAATAGGCTACACTCTTAACAGATGAGATGGGAAATTAAGTAATAATATATAGTGAAGATAGGGAAAAAAACTGCCAGGTTTGCACATTTCAAATGAGATGCGAGTTTGAATAACAAGTGATAATGAAATGCAAGCACACAATTTTAAGAGTAGAACACCATGGAACAATTTAATTAAAAGGAAAACAATATGCACTGCAACACAGGATCAGAAATAACCTACTGCCTGATGTTTCTATTCAGCTAACTAGATAGTTATTTATCCAGTAAGGCAAGCAATACATTCTAGTGCTTGAACACTTTTGCATAAACGTTTGAACTAGACCTGAAAAAATATCAGTAATAATGTAAAACTTTCCAAGAAAGTATCTTCTAAAAATTCTTTCAGCTGACTTAAGTGACATGAGTACAAAACAAATGGAGATGTCTGTGGTCATAAGAATTTCTGCTATGCATGTATACTTTTCAAAAATAGCTTTGCTTTCAAAAGCAGAATATGGCAAGCATTTACTGTAATAAAATATGGCCATTTTTTATCTAAGAGTGGCCTTAAAAATATTCATACAGCTTTGCAGGTCTTCGAAAAAGAAAAAAGAAATCACACCCTAGACATCTCATATGTGATATTAAGCAGTGCAATAAAAGAGTAGCTTAGTTTCTGTTAAAGGATATTAACTACAGTATGGGATATTCCAGAAGAAAAAGGCCTGAAGATTTGCAAATGAATTTCATGCATTATTTATAAATGCAAATACGAATAGTAGGTGATAATGAAATAGCAGCAAGCAAATACACACGATAGATCAGATACCCTGGGGAAGTGGGGGAAGTGTTCTGCACTGAATGTACTTTTTCAAATGTCAGAATTGGATGCCAATGGCACACAAAAGCAGCATCTTGATAGAGTGGAAGTATAGGAAAACAGAATCTGGGTAACACCAAATGACATCTGGAAGGTAAAGGTGTGCAAAAATACAGTACCAAATTGTATTAAAAATAAAGGCATTAATCTTAAGTCTGAAGGAGAAAGTACTGGTTTAATTGCCCACTAAATTCTGCCGAGATTACCAAACTTCACAAATTCCACAAAAGAAGACAATGTATGTGGATGAATATTGGCTTAAGTTAATGGATATTCTTGATTTAGCATTATTAGTAACATACAAATCTACCAAGGAGACAGACAGGGAATGTAGAATCAGAGGACAGTAATTCCTCTTGGGGAGCAAGGGGAAAGCAAACACCAAGATGAGCTTTTACACTCAAAAGTACCTTTGGACACAGAGTCCAGGTGCCTGCAAATTTCCTTCCATGCAGCAGTGAGAGACTGAAGGAGCAAATCCATGCCTGTCTTTTCACTGGTTCTGTAGTGAACAGTTCAGCTGTTGCATAGACTGAAGGACTTTGCACCAAGAAACCTTGTGAGTGTCTTTTGAAGAATTCTGTGGAATTCTTTTTAGGGAGGAACTGGGGTCAGGGGAAAAATGCACTCACCATATACAAGTTTGCCTGACAAGAGACAGGAAGTGGCATACTTTGATAAGGCTGTTGTCTTACAGAGATTAAAAACCCAGAGGGTTTTTAATAGCTCCATTAAAAAAGGAAAAGAAAGAAAAAGGAAGGAAGGAAAGAAGGAAGGAAGGAAGGAAGGAAGGGAGGGAGGANAAGGAAGGAAGGAAAATGTGAAATGTTTTACATGGGTCTGCTTATTCTATCTTGGTTTGGTATCTGTTATCTGTTGGTTTGGCTGTCATTTTCCTACTGTTTTTTAAAGCTGCAATGATTTTTGTGTTGGTATGAACAGGCAGAGTTTGATGGCCTTACAAATTTGTATTTACAATTTGAGAATGAGTCACACTGGGGTTTATTAAAAAGCAAATTATTAAAACAGAACACTAATAAAATAATAAAAGATAAACAGGTCAAGTATATAAAATTATCTGCAACTTGATGCTTCATGTAAAGCCTATGAGTAGATAAGATGAAAGCTCGGAATTGCTAGGCAACTTTGACAACTGACTTTTTAGAACAGTTTTCTACCAATTAAAATCAGAGCCTGATTTTATATTTATATGCCTGAAATTGAGCCATGTAAGGTCTTGGTATCTTCCTTTCCCTTCCTTTCCCCTTTCTTTTCCCCTTTCCTTTCCCCTTTCCTTTCCCCTTTCCTTTCCTTTCCCCTTTCCTTTCCCCTTTCCTTTCCCCTTTCCTTTCCCTTTTCCNCCTTTCCTTTCCTTTCCTTTCCTTTCCTTTCCTTTCCTTTCCTTTCCTTTCCTTTCCTTTCCTTTCCTTTCCTTTCCTTTCCTTTCCTTTCCTTTCCTTTCTTCCGTGATTTCTACCCTGAAGCAGCTATACCAGCTCAGAAAATTTAGTATAATGTTTTAGATGACACATGTAAAGATATACTATAAACAATTAAGCATGAAATGTTAAGAACAAGGGAAAATAATCCTTAGAATGGATATATGAAATATTTTAAGTATTCATATAATATATAACAGACTACCAGTAGTGCATGAAGACCTTGAGCACCCAAGATACCCCCAGGATGTTGTAAGGGAGGCATTCAGGAAAGGGTATGCATCTTTCAAAAGAGCTAGTTGCACCATGGCTGAACATTCAATGGGTTAATTACGTAGCTGAGTGTCTGCTCCATTTACTGATAAGCAGAAAATGTTGTAATTTTTTGAATTTATGAATTGCTGGGGTCAGTCAGTATCTTGCACACAACAGTGCCTGTCTAGCTCTATCCCTCACCTGCTGGGCAGAGACAATCCCTCCCTGCCTGGAACCCTGGAGCCCTCCAAGCCGCTTGCTCTGTAACCTTGGCACCTGGGACTAACACAATTCTTCATTTTTGTTTTTGCAACTGGGCCTTTCTAAATAAAAACTACAGAGCCTTGCTAGTCAACAACTGAGCATGAAATCATGACATTGCAAGCCCCTACTCTAAGAGTCAATTTTTTTCATTACAGATTTGTACACTAGGGTCAACAAGAAGAAAAACGCACATAGAGCAAAACAGATGAAACAGCAGAGAATTACAAAATCTATTCCAAGCTGTAAGGTTGTTTGCATTATAATGATGTAAAAAACATGCTCTTGATACAGTTTTTTAACTGGCCCATCTTGGTAGTACAATCTATTTGACATTCAAAAGGTTTACCATGCCTTAAAAAAATTACATCATTTTACATTAAGCAGGGAGTAAATGTGACAGGTTTAAACTGCTAAATTTTCTGGATGATATTTTCATTGCATTAATTAGTAGGAAGGAGGATTAGATAAAGGCATGAGGCTAAGCTGGTATATTTCAGCTTGAGAATCAGGGCCAATTTGCTACTCTGACCCATTTCCAACAAGTTTTTAGCTTATGAGGATACACTGGACTACTCATTTTTCTGAACCATGCTGAAAAGCTGGAACATAGATCCAAACATACTTGAAATTATTGGTAACACAATGGTGGTCACTACAAACTTCTGCCAGTTTTACTAGGCAAGCTTTATGCTCTGGTTTTGATGGCAGGGCGACAATCCCTAATATGAAGCCTGATGACAAATCAGGACAATTTTGGACCAGAAATAAAGACGATACCTGCCTTTTAAAAACTTTATCTTTTGCATAATCAAACATTTTTCTCCTGTATTTAAAGGGAAACATCACTGGGTACTATCAAATACTCTTACTCCCAAGAATTACAGTTGCATTAAGCCAAATAGCATTAGATGTGAATCTCTTTTAGAGAAGCTACATTACAATGTGAATTGAACCTCATATGCCTGTACACTATGGGTGAAGAATCATTGTTACTTAATACTAACATGAAACAATGGCCACATCATCTGGAGGACAGCCATCACAGAGGGATTTAGAGGAGTGTTGAATGGAATCCTACTGACTATTTTACCCTAATTAAATTGTTTGCTCAAAGCCCCAAGACCAAGCTCTCTACTGATAGCAACACCTTGAAAAGGGTGACATTACTATAAGTCTATATTGTTAAACTATTTCTTCTACTGGAAGAGCATCCACTCAGCTGTCCAAAGAAAGCCACCCATCTCATTGCTGGGTAGGAATCTGCCTTTTCATATAACTTCAATTCTCAGCCTCTTTTCTTAATCCCAAGCAAACCCTCTGTCCTTCACCACTGCCCTCCAGAGTTCAAAAAACCAAAACTGAAAAAAAGTCACTTTTTAATCTACAGAGGACTGAAGTGTTTATATATTTAAAGTGGCTTTTGCATAATCAACTGTTCTTCATGTCTGCAGCAAATAGAAGTTACTATGGAACTGCAGCAGGAACAGCCAAGGTTGGAAAGTCTTTCTTGATGTCTAACAGTAAGGATAGAAAAGCTCTGGAACAAGCTACTTGGAGGAGGTGGTGGAATTGCTATTATTGGATGTTTTAAAAAACAGGTTAGTCAAACATCTGTCAGAATGACACAGATAGAGCTGATTCTGCCTTGGGGTACGCAGGATAGACTAGATGACCTCTTGAGGCTCTTCCTGCCCTATTTTTCATGATTCAGTGATTCAGCACATAGCTTTGAAACACCCTGGGGCTTGATTCTTTTCTCACCTCATGTTATTTTTAAACTGGTGCAACTTCACTGACTTCAGTAGAGCTTTTCCTCCCTGTCCTGCAATAAGTGTGAGAAGAATCAGAACTCACATTTCTTACACAAATGGAGACTGGGTCTACATTCCCACTGTGCTGCACAGTTGATTTCCTGAGATGACATTTCTTACCACTTTAAAGCAGGCAATGTCAATGACTTAATTCAACCTTCGTATTATTTTAGCAAAAATCTGAGTCCCATTATATACAACAAAGGTGAAAAAAATGTTAGTAGAGACATTCTTTGCCATATTCAGTGAATGTCAACTTTTTCTCCCAATGCATTTCTCTTTGTGTACAGAGACAGAGCTTGAGACTGAAAAAAAGTCCACCTCACCCACCAAAGGAAGCCATGATAGATAGCAAAGAGGAGGAAAGAAAACCGGATGGCCAGTAAGAAGTACATAGCAGTACCTCAGCAACAAGGACACTACAGTACAGTTGGCTGCAACATCCTTTAGACAGAGTATTCTAAAAATGTCAAGAGACTGGGGGCAAGTTTAGCATGAGAGCTAATAATTGTGGGAGCTAATCACATTCCCATCTATCAATCTCCAAGGACAAAGAAACAGATAAAATATGTCGGAAGCCCTAAAGCTACACAGCATCTAGAATACTACTTATTTGAAAATGTCAAAGCTATCCACATGCCACATGCAGTCAGCAGGTTTACACAGAGCTTCAAAGAACCAGAAAATCCGCAGTCTGTGCCACAGTAAGTGAAGCACTGTTACCTTGCTCCAGCTTCAAACAGAGGAATCACAGAAAATACAGTCCATACTGCTTAATTTTTCCTTTGGCCCTCATCATCCATAGATATTACCTATCCAGGGACATCACCATCTCTCTTGAGGCATTTCCATATATATATATATAAAATATCTCAAAAGTATATTCCGTCATTTTGTTTTCTTTTTAACTGATAATAAAATTATTTTTGAGTGTGAATGACATACAGCACCAAGTAGCAAACAGTGTTTTTCATATATTTAATCTCATTCAAACTAATAATAAAAAATAGAGAAATGGTTCTTGCAAATACACTGCCTTCAAAAAAGATTATGAATATATGTACGTACTTTCACATGGATCTTCACATTCAGAAAATTCATACAAATAAAGATTTAAAAACTGTCAGAATTCATCTGAAACATGTTGCTCAGGACTCCAGCACCTTCTGGGAGATCCTTTCTTCTGATTAAAGTGGTCACTCCCTTTCTGTGCTCCCATATCCCAGGAATGGCTTATGCAGAACTTCATGAAAAAGATGGTGAAGACACAAATGGAAAAATCCTCATAGGCTGATAATTCTAGTGGTAATTGAACCTGGCATATTTCCTCTATTCTGGTCTAACTGGGATTTGAATATTTGTTTCCCTCAAGTAAAGGTTGTGAAATCCCCTGAAACACAAAACTATGATGAAAAGGTCCCTAGTGTGCAAAAGAGATTTCATTTACTTGTGCAGTGCTTTGAGACTTGATTCATCACTTAAGAGTACTAGATTTCCTTGGGATGATGAAAGATTGTATAAAACCCCAAGGAACATGGAAAGGTTTAACTCCCACTTCTGGATTCCTTTCATAATGCAAATGGTATCTGCAGATTTGGTGGGGGATGGTGGGAGAGGTGTATGTCAGTTCATGGCATGAGGAGCAGTGAAAAATCAGGGAAAGGTTTCAAGATGTGTTCAAGAACATAGTTTATCTATACTCAGAGAAACAATCTTTCAAAGCCCTTTAATGTCAAACCACTCAGGAAAACCTGGACAAAGTTTCATGTGACAGCAAACTATGCAGCCTTGCCTTTTAGAAAGTCCTGTCATGCACTTTCTATGGTACATCAAATACAAGCCTTCTCTGCTTCTGAATTTGAGAGGCTATTTTGCCCTGTTCCTTAGAAAGGCCTACTCTGCATCCAAGTTTATCATAAGATAATTTTCCTTTCTGTGCTTTTTATTGTCATTATAGTTGCTTATCTCTATTAGATTCTAACCCTTTGTGATGGGTTGCATGGTGCCATATTAGTTACCACATGCCAGCTCATTTTGAACTACTCAGCTCTTCCATAAATGAATACTAGTCATGTGAATAGGATCTTTCTTTAACTTTCTTATTTGTTTTAATTTGTTTGGTTGCTGGTTGTTTTGTTTTGGTTTTGTTTGTTTGGGTTTTTTTGTTTTTTTGGTGTTTTTTTGTTTGTTTGGTTTTGGTTTTTTGGTATTTTGTTTGGTTTTGTTTTGCTTCCTTTTCCAGCAATGCTCTGTGCATAACAAGCAAGGCTACTCATCAGTCAGTACCAAGCATTCTGGGTAGTTTCTGGGAGAAAAACCCCCAAACTGATCTGAAGCATCATGAATTTGAAATATTTTTAGGATTATCTTACTGGTCTGCTGACCATCACATATATTCATAGGTAAAGACTGGAATATCTGCAATAGACTAGACCCAATGGAGTGGATATCTTTCTAATTATGAACCTTCATTAGTTAATCAGAGGTATGCTATTCTGGTTTTACTCAAGCTTTGTGCACATCCTCTCTTTGGTACTGGTATATGGTCCTCGAACCTTTCTAAAATGACATCATTGTTACTGGTTCAGAAGACCAAATCCAGTGCAGTTAAAACAGTCTGGGCTACCTTGTCATCTACAGATACAGGGACATTTCTGACAGCATTCTCAAAAAAATGGACCGAATTCTTCCCATCTGCCACCTCTCCTGCTCATCACAGCAGTTCCTTGCATGAGTGTAGAGGCTTGGACCCTGACTCCCTTCATTGAACAAGATGAGGGAGTGAGTAAAGTCTTTACATTGGAAACCTGGAAGCAATATTTTCTAGCCCAAAAAATTTGGTTATATTCTTATCACACCTCTCACATAATTAGAGTTAAGAAAGTTCAATAAATGTAAGTCTCAGTTTTTAGTTCTTAATAATAATAGGAATTCCATTAATAACATGCATTCATAGGGTTGTCTGAGACTGTGCATTAACATTTCTCCTAAAGCAATATCCTTTTTACTTACATGCTATTTTCCTATCTGTCTGCATAAGGCCCCTAGAATTTCTTATAAGATATAGCAATTCAATAATTACTCAAGCCTCCCATCTAAAAATTAGTATGACTGGAGCATTTAAGTATTGTTCAACAGGCAGGAAAAAAATCCTGAATGGAAAGGCCAGCCAGTTACCTCAGTAAAAGCAGATTGTATGCTGAGGCTGCAAAGTTGAACATATGACCTGAGAGCTCTGCATGAAGGCGATATATTTATATTTAATCACATATTTAATATATGATTGCATGGTACTTATCACTACTGAACTTAGCCTTGTTCTGAGCTAGGGGAGCCACATCTTAAGATAAATGTAAAATAATGACATTTCTCTTCCATAAAACACAGAACACATTCCTTAAAAAGACCAAAATTTCTAGAGGCAAAAATGTAGCAAATTTTTAAACACTGCAATGTCAAAACCTTACACTCCACTTCAGGCAAGTAACCAGCCACATTCTGCAGATAATGAAGAACTTCCAAAGAAGAACGAGTAACAAAGTTGCTAGCAAATACATGGACTGACCACCATGACATAGCAACTATATAGAAAAGAAAACATGAGAATGAACTGGATCAAGTGGTAGTTGATAGCATAAAGATGACAAATGATTACCATGTAAGTGTTGTGGCTGGAGGCAAGTTAATAGTAGTCTTGGTATGTGTAAGTCATTAGGACATCTTTGTGGTAGCCCTGTAAATTATACATGCACCTGCTTTTAGGGAAATCACCTTTTTGCACCCCTGTAGCTTTTATGGCAAATTAAAAAAAAAAAAAAAAAAGAAACCGCAAGGAAACCAGCAGAATTATTATTGCTTATGTAGTGATTTTGAGAACCATGGAGTATTATCATTTGAAAGAAAAAAAAAAATTAGTCACATTATGTCAAAATGAATTAATGCAGTCAAAAGTCACAACTGTCCAGTCTGTCCTCTTGTACCTCAGAAGGTGCAAGGAAGGGCAAGGAAGCACTGTATCCAAAGGCTACTGCAGGAGGGCCTGGAAATTCCTTAAAAAATACATTAACACACATTTTGGTGTTTGCCTGGAATTACCCATGTGCTTAAGAATCTCACTAAATTAAGACATCTGCAGGGATGACATGCAAAGCTGTCAAAGTGCAGTACAGCCCATATTCAAAAATGCTAATGGGTATTAACCCACATGAATTAATAAATAATTAACATGCAACAATCTCTTCATATTTAAGGAAGACATTTTCAAATCTTTCAATCCACTCAGATTAGATTATGATCTCTTGAGCAAGCAGTTTTTTCAGCAACCCCAGCTAGAAACCCTTTTTTATTTCCAAGACATCCAGTTTTTTCCTATCCGATTCAAGATTATTATCAGTATGTAAAAATAAATTACCCAGCAAAATTATTTTAATATAACCCAGTATTAGATGATGATTTTTTTCAGTTAAGAATTCATGAAAATCTGATTGACAGAAGTATGGGTGACAAGGCTACAAATCCAGCTTTAAAGCTACTATGACTGAGTGAAAATCATGCTGATCTAGTATAATCTAACTCTATTGTTTCAAATTTGATAAAAAACCCCAAAACCTGATAGGCTAACCTTGAACCAGCAGGCTTTATGGTGGTTCCCCAGTAACCAGCACAGAGCCACTGTACTCTCCACAAATGAGATCAGGTGTCCATTTTTGATCCAGATCAAATTTGTGCTGCTGGGAAAGCAGGAGTGCACAGACCCTACCTCAATGACTGAGGAACCATGGCCTTATTGTAGTAAATGCTGGAAAACATCTTTGTGCAATAAATACACCTCTAACACAGCATTCATGCAAAATACATTAAATCCCTTTAAAAAGTTCAGAATTCTGTTGCCTAGAATAACAGAATTCCTATGCTTTGAAAGACAGAAGGTGGCACAAAGGAACTCAAGACAAATTTAACAGTTCTTCCGTATCTATTTTCTTCATGACAAAAATAAATTTCACAAAATAGGAAAGGTCTATTTGGGAAAAAAACACCAAACAAACCCAACTGAAGACGATGTCTGATCACATAGATTAGACTTAATTTAACATATTTCAGAGGGATTTCTAATGCCTCTCCTATTTTGTCAGCAGGAAAGTAGAATACAACGTTCACCATGAATACAGGACTGATCATATGCAGGCACTCAAGGCAAAGCTAACACGTAGCATTCCCCCTCTTTCAGACTGAGGTATATTCCCAGACCTCAAGAAACAGAAGGGAGCAAATCTTGACTAAATAAATGGCTGCACTTAGAGAATCTTAGGAGAGGTCATCTGGAACACAAGTGCTACTCCTTCATGAGAAAGAGCATAAGCAACACATTTCTGTAGGTCTAACCACAGCTTCCCAGCAGATGATTCTTTGTCCAGGGACTCCAAATAGTTGTGGATTCACTTGACGTGCACCCAGCACTCTAATGGCTATCCCTCAAAAAGGAGGAAGAGCTACCAGTTAAGTCCAACTCCATGGTTCAAGACACTCTGCTCAGATTATTTTCTCCTCTGGCACAGATATAACTCATAGTCTTAAATTTTTTATTACCCAGTGAAATTCAATGTAAGAGAAACAACTCACAGAATAATAAAAAAAAAGGAAGCAAACATATTTTCCTCCCTTAAATCAAAATCACTATGCCAGCCTGGAATTCCCTCATGACAATGTGAGCCCAAGACAGAACAATGTCATAGCTGCTTGTGATAAATCACAGAAAGGGAAATTAATATTTCATAAATGGGAAAGTAGAAGTCTGTCAGGAAACCACAGTTCTGCCAGGATGTCATTCCAAAACACAACAGAATGAGCAGCCAGAATACAAATAAAACTGGGCAACTCCTTCAATGACTTTTTGGTGGTCCATCTAAGTAATTTGCAGAACTGTATGAAAAGAGAGTGGTAAACTTTTTTTCTTTTAAATGGACACTGATCCATTTCCTACCTGCTGTGTTATTTCTCAGTGAATGCACGTGAATTTGCAACAGGAGCTTATACCTAAAAATTGAAGCCCAAATCTACAGCTTAGAGCTTTCCAACTGGAAAGGCAAGTCCATGGAGACACAAGTGATACCAGTCTGTGTGCATGCATACCTGGTCACAGATGCTTCTTATTTTCTTTCAGTTGTACCCCATTGTTCTAGCTCAAAATTTCACATGGCTTCCAAGGATTTGTTTCTTCCATTGTATCACCAGTGCTGCAGTTTGCACTTCACACATGATTAAGCAGATCTATAACTTTACAGTCTTGAGTATACCAACATTTATGAGCCGTCACTGCTTCTTTCAACAATTTTTGCTCAGTGATGAGTTAGCCACTGTATAAGCATGGGGAGCCACCATACCCACCCTTCTGTTACTGTCATAAAAAAATGACTATTTCTTTATTATTATTCAGCAGTTGATAGGGACAGCTTTTGTTATACATTTACATTTTTTTGTTGTGTATTACTCTAAAAGACTGGAATATAGATTTGTTTTGAAACTACTTTTTCCCTTCCAGTTATTAAAAAAAATATTTTATTGAAAATTTTATTTTCAACCGCTCACTCCCTGTTGACAAAAATGCCCTGCTTAAAGCACATTAAAATAGTGAATCAGAAAATGGATGCTCTAATTTTCTAAATAAAGCAAGAAAATAAAAGAAAATGTAATAAAAAGATAAAGCTTTCATAGAGAATTGCAGCAATTATATCTCCACAGCTACAATATAACCCAAAACTTTGCAAAGGCTTTGATTATTGAACCATGGCTGAAGTGAATAATTTGGCTTTCACTAAGAAAACAAGCACATTCATTCTCACCACAATGGAGAGAGGCAGTTTTAATTAAACCTTATCAAAAGATGAATAAAGAATAAACTCAATACCCATTCCACAGGATTCTATTTTCATCTGTTTAGTTTAAGCTTGCCATGTTCATGCAATAATTAACCACTGTCCAAGGAATGCTGGAGTTGTGTTAATGTTGGTAAAGATTTAATTAGTTCAATTATCTGGAGAGTACTGAAGGCTCAGCACAGTACCAATTTCTTCAGGCTTTATACATACCTCAGATGAAAATATATTAAACTGAAATATAAGTGAACAAAGAAAATGTACTATTTCACTTCAGCTACTGAATGAATGTGTGTTTAATGATTTTATTGCCCTCATTTTAAAAAGAGGTTTCAGAAATTGAATATGTAAGCTGTGACTTACCCAGTCTCCCAGATCAGCTGGTTTTTTTCCCCTAAGTCAGCTTATAAACATATTTCAAACAAAATTAAGTTTACTTTAGAAAAGGAAACCCAACACTTCTTTAAGTGGGAAAAAGTATAGTTCCTTTTACATTTTTTCCCCCCACTGCCTACATTTTTTACGTCTTTCAGGGAAAGTGAGGCATTTAAAAAGCCTTGAAAGCAGTGACACAGACAACTGTTTCAATCTGTCAGACAGCATGGACAGACAGTAGGGATCATTTCAGAAAATAGAGCGGCCCCCCAGCGGCCTGACCTTCCTGGTGGGAAAGCGAACACAGAGCGGTGCTTGACAAGCTCGCCAACAAAGGAGTATATTTAGTCCCCCCAAATTCTGACACGCTTCTCACAGGAAAAACGCAAACCGGGACGAGGCGCCGCTGACTACTGCTAACAAAGGGTAAGTTCTAATTGGAGAGTGCACCGTTACTGTGAAACAAAAAGGAGGAGATGAAAAGTGAAAACATTACTTCACTACACACAGACTGTAAGCAATGGAGTGAGCCTGGTTCCTATTTTTTAAAACTGTTCAACTCCATATTAGATGCTATTCAAGTTGCAAGCCCTCTGGATCTGTACATGCAGCTCCTGCTGCCTTCAGTGGGAACAGAGCCCAGGAATGGGAGCATTAGAACATTTCCCTCTTTGTGTGACTAAAATATTATCATTAGCTATTCTTTAGTAGACATGTTTGAATAAAACACATTCATTTTGCTGTAAGGTTTAAATGACATGTTTATTACTACCACGGTCTCTCTTTTGTTTTCCCAACAGTCTGTTTTGGAGTATGACTTCTTTATAACCAGTGAAGGTTGCACAAAGATGGCCAGCACGTGAGAAAGTCACAGGAGTTTATTTCCTGGAGGAGGTAAAAACTGTAGGAGGATCTTATAATTTTCTTATAAAGCAATAAAAACTTATGAGTTAATATAAAAGTAACTGTTTTGAAATTGCATACTACATTATACCTAGGCTGGATTGAAGTTATTTGTCTCTGTAGGCAGTCAGAAACTACTTTACAGATAGCACTGCTATGCTTTCCAGCAGCAAATACCATTTGGTAAACAACCCTTGTAAAATACTGTACCTTATTTTCCTGCTACTCACGTCAGCTTGGAAAAGGTAAACACTTTAGGGAATAAATTAAACTAGTAAGAGAAGGTGTGAACTGCACACTGAGTGCCAACTGATGCCTCAGTTCAGCTCCTGTTTTTACCAAAATTTTATCTCCCCTTCCAGTTTTCTCTAGGGTGGAAGAGAAAGGGAGATGTTGAAATCCATTCAGGCTTTTCTTGAGTCCAGATGGCAGATAATGCTCAGCAAGTAACAGGATATAGCACATTTTCCATCAACCACCTCCCCTCTCTGACAGCTGATTTTTAAGTTGCACCAACAGTCTGAGGACTGGAGGTGCCCTATAGCCCATTGTTTGCAGACTTGCTTCTGCCTGGTGTTTCTGTGAGATTTTATGACAACCATGTGGAAGAAAATAAGGCTAATATATGATTAAGTATTTAATGTTTCACATTTTTCATAGCTGAAAAAAACCCAGCTGAAACATTAATGTCTGTCTCTGAGTGAGCATAAAGAAACATTTGAGGTTAAAAATATCACCCCAAACAAGTCACAGCATGTATAACTGAGAGCCAAATTTCATCATATGTGTACTCATTTATTAATATTAGCAGGATTGTAATTTTTTTTCTTAATTATAAGCATTTAGCAACTGCAGAGTACACACAAATACATCCATAAAAAATAATCCAACCTCATGTTCTTTGGTATCTAAGAAACAGCTTCATCTTCTTTTCCACAATTTGACTAAGCCTTAAGGATAGTACTCATTTTTATCAGAGAAAATTCAAGCTCTATTCAAGTGAAGATGTTGTTCACCCTAACACTCACAAAGCATTCCAGGGAAACATATGTTGCTTTACAATGACTATTAGCTACAAAGCTGATGAGAAAACAAGCTAAGTATGTAGAGACACATTTACAGAAAAAAAAAAAAATTCTAAACTATTTCCACAAGTAATGAGATCTTTATTGTCACCCACATAAATAATTAAACACTAGCTATAATCATTAAGACTATGGCAAGAACATAAAATACTACAGCAACAGAAAGTAAAAGCCATCTATTTCAGGTGCTGTGCTGTTAGGTGACCTATTTGGTCCCTAAATATTAACCATATCCCAGGATTATGCACTTTCTCCCATATGAAAACTTACGAAGGTGGCGGTATGCACTCTAAGTGGATGGTCATTCTAAGGAGAGTAATTTGCTTGACATCACCTTTAAACAGTTTGTTTTTTGAAAAACAAGTCAATTATTTTATGTGGAACAGCTCTAAGGCATGGAGTGGGTCTGCTACAGATTAAGTACCGAAGAGGTTTAGTTTGGGGCTTCTGGCTCACCTCTCAGGTGAGGAAAAAAAAAAATCAGAAGGTACAGAAAGATCTTAGTAGGGACACAATATTTATCCCAACTAAATTTCAAAACACTGTTTTTAATTGGCATGAAATTATTTGTTTAACAAAGCACTGTTTTGGAGAACGCAGTGAGAATTTGTCTGCCTCAAGCCTGAAGAGTATCCGATTTTTGTGCACTCTGCATTTTGAGAATATAATTCTCCCATTTTTCTCCTAGTCTGAAAACATTTTGTGATATATGAGTTCAGCTGAGAGGTATCAGGGAACTTTTCCTACACCAAAAAAAAAGGAACTTTAGAGTATTTTGTGAAGATAATGAGAAGAACTTGTTCAGGTTTGCAGTGTAAGTCATTTTTACCACACAAATTCCCTGCTTTTGTGTTAGCAAAGAGGAATACTTTGAGTCTTTCAGTTTAGGAGATCTTCAAACAGACAATAGTGTGTAAACAATCCCAAAGTACATAACTTTACTAGAACAACCTCCAGTCTGTGTGCAAGGGCTTCAGAAAGGCCCCTTCATCAGATTTCCTTCTGCTCTTCACACTGAACAAAGCCTTGGCTGACAATACCGAAATCTCCTCCTTTATTTGGATTAAACCCCCTTTGCAGAAGAAGTATGCAAATGCTATACGTGTTTCCCTTGCTGAGGCTACTCTTAACCCAGCTATCTTTTCACTGTCTATTTTCCTCCAGCAGACCATCCTACCGGCTGACAGGGAGACCAGCCTTTTAATTCAATCTTTCACAACACTGACAGTTGGATGCTGGGGCCTGCCATGAACTCTAAAAGGAGCTCATTTAGTCATAATTAACTATTCCCTGCATATTTCCTAAGGTATGGTAATTGTGCTAAAAGCCAACAAGTGAAGCATTCATTCTGGTTTTCTTTTAAACTTTTATTTTTTCACAGCAGTCTCTTTCTCCCCTCCTCTCTCCCCCTCCCCCCTCCTTTTTTTTTTAAACCTTTTCTTTCTTTCTTTCTTTTCTTCCTCCTTAGAAACATTTAGAGTAAAGAAAAGGAATGACGGTGGAGATAGGGAGCTGCAGAAAACTGTGATGTGGGCAGTTCAAAAGGCAAAGTCTGCCATACGATATAGGACACCATAGCAGCACTGAGCTATTCAGCTGGCTAAAACATAAAGAAAAATGAAATGAGTAGAATAGAGCTATGCCATTAATACAGAATGATGGACATCCTATTTGGGTAACAGGGAGTCATGAATATACATTTCTAACTCCTTAGATATGGTGATAAGTGATCTGCTTCCATTAACAGCAGCGTATATGTGTTTGACCAACCTAAAATCTTCAAGTTATGCAGATGTATAGCACTTTACACACTACTCCCCTCCTCCCCACAACACAAACATACACCATGTCTCACTGCACACAGTAGGGCTCTCATAGGGGTAACGTATGATGAATCCAGTCCTGCACACAGCTCATATTTATCACTGTTGAGATGGAAGGCCTGGGGAAACTGACATGGATTATTTACCTTAAAAGACAAAATGTGACCTCAAGTCTGCCTTTATCTGTTTTCTGGTTTAGTTTAAATTAAGGAAGGGCTGACAGCACTCTCAGTTTACTTACAGACTTCATGTAGGCCAAAATCCTCTGCCTTTCAGAAAATTTGGGACTGATGGACACTTATCCATCATAAAAGTACATAGTGCAAATACAAGAGTGAGAGACAACAAAGCTGAATCTCTTAACATTCCAGTCTCCTTTCCATTTGGATGTGCACCAGGAGCAAAGAAATCACTGTCTTTCGCAAAGTATCTGCTACAGGGCCATGTGTGTGTGTATGTTAACACTGCAAATTCAGCAACTCTGCCAACACGGCCAAACACAGCACTTAAGGTTCCTTGTTATTGTACAGCATTTTTCCAGAGCCACAAAATGTAGTAGGGCCTTCCATGAACACTGTGAGTAAAATCCATCAACTACAAAAATTGTATTCTGGGTTTCAGACATAGTGTAAGAAACAAAGACAATAGACAAAGAAAGAGATAAGAAAGAGAGAGGGCAAAACTTCAGGCAACAAGGTCGAGCAACAACTCATTTTACTCATGTTCACATATTAATGATTCTGTATTCACTTTCTAGTAGCATCCACCTACAAATATCCTTATACTACATTTGCTTTAAACTTGCAAAATATTTTAGAATTAAAAGACTGCAATTATTTTAGTTCGAACACTAGAGCACAAAAACTGTTTTGAAAAAAGAATCCTAATGTTGAAGGGTAAGATGGGTGAAATATCTCTAAAATCCTTTTCCCTTCCCTTTATTTATAGACTATAAAAAATTTGTGGATCAATGTGATTTGTGATGGCAGGCAAAAAAGCACTAAGAACCAAGCTGACAAGCTCTTACTGGAAATCTTAATGAACTATTTTATCATCATGGTCTGGGATTTTGTTTTCTTAGGGGAGGAGGTTTGGGGGTGGGGGTTGTTTGTTTAACTTCTGGGCATTATAGTGATCACAACACACAGTGGATTAACAACAGAAATATAAAACAGAGCATCTCTCAGTAGACATGAGCTGAAAATGTTGATGCTTGTTAGCAAGAAACTATGCTTGTTTCCATGCAAATAAAATAGGTGAGAAACACCACATAAATAAGAAGCTTTGCAGATTTCACCTGGTGTAATTCCTGCTTTTTTTGCCCATAGTGTTCTAGCTGCTCTCAAGCAGCATTGCTTCCTTCGGTCCAGAAACTGGAGGTCTTTTTTCTACCTCTCATGGTTCTGTAAGGGCCCATGCATTCAGACTGCATTGTGTTTACTCTCTTTCTTCCACAGTAACTCACAGAAAGAGAATTAGATTGCTAAGTCACTCTGCTCCATTGAGGCTTATTTCAATCATCTTTCTAAATCCCCAGGTGTCCTACAGTTTCTCTGCCCTGCATTTAGGAGTCTGGCAGAAGGACAGATGACCAACTACACCCTGATGTCAGGTGGCATAAGCAATGTTGTGACTTACTGGCAATCCTATTTTTGATAACACACAAGCTGGTACAGTAGTCTCCCAGAAAATAGTGAAGTTTAGAGATGATTTCGGGAAGAGAGGAGGACAGCCTACACAAGAGAGAGAGTCCAGAACTTGAAAATTCACAAAATCTCAGCTTTTCTGTCCTCTGAGAAAATTTAGCAAGGGTTAGTGATCCAAAAGCAATGCTTCATCTGCTAAGAAAATCAAAATCAAGACTTACGCACAAAGTTCCTGGTCAAGGATTTTGACAGAGTCAGTTTAAGAGATCTTCAATATGCCTCAATCTATCTAAACATACCTCCTTAAAGATTTAGTAATATATGTAAATAATTTGTGGGATATTTAATGTAGGGGGAAGACTTAGTAGAGAGGAAAAAAAAAAAAAGGTGGTGAGGCAAAGTATTAAGAAACAATTTTGAGAGACATATACTTTCACTGCAGTCCATGGCTAACAACACAGATGAAAAAGAAGATTAAAAAGTGAATGATACCAAAGTCAAGGACTACAGATACACATTAAAAAAACTGTATAGCCAAATCCTATGTTGAACTTATGGATTGTTTTATACTGCCCTATTTAAATTGAAATATAATACATAAAGAAAAAATTGAAGTGTTACTGATTGAACCACATTTAATCAACAGCTGCTCACATTACATAGAGTTATTTAGATGACCTCAGGCCTCACTGGATTTTTCCAACACTCTCTACATAGCCACCCCCTAAAAAAGACATAGGCCATTCAAATAGAAGGCATTTTTATACACAAGTAATGACAAAAGGAGTCACTGACATGGAAAATGGACCATGTGTAAGAGCTTCTTCCCATCTGAAAAAAGATTCACAAATATGGATAATGTCACAGAACACAACTACAAGTTCCAGTGATTTCTCAGAAATCTGTGGGAGAAAAGATATACAGATCAGATGATGAATATGCAATTCTCTCACTTATTGCTTCTGCCTCATCTTCCCTAGGGAGTTAAGAAACAAAAGACGATTTATTTAGAATAGAGAAGTCAGGATTTGAATGAATGACAAACAACTGCAGGAATAGTAAGTTTTAAGGGACAGTAAGGAATTTACTAATTCCTTCCTGGCAACTATTCTTCATTTGAATTATCAAGTTCCTAAAAGCTAAGAAAACACCTGAGTCAGTTTTGAAAAACCAGAAGTTGTCTGGTTAGAAAATGAGGAGTAATGGTTAAATTCTTTTATCTGTTTCAGACTACACTTATTTTTCTTGCCAGTAAATATAAGTATGTGGGAAATCTTTGTTGTTTAACTATTTTTTCTAATTCTGAGTGATAACTTCTTTGATCATGAACTTAGGACATGCACAGGTCACTAACCTGTAACACACACAGTCCTAGAAAAGAGCTTATCTGCACCTGCCCAATTTCCTAGCCAAAAGATCCTTCTGCTCATGTTCAAGCAGCTGTTGCCAGAGGCAGGCAGACACTGTAGCCACCACAGGTCCCTCAAATATATCTCAGGGTTAAAGTCCAGCAGGTCTGCCCAGTGCTTACCAATCCCTGTCATTATTCCACTGAGCTAACAGACTTTGAGATTTCCCAGTTCACTCTCTTTTCCCAACAGAAGCCTAATTTTCAAACTCTATACAAATAATTTAAATTCATATCACTTCCCCAAACAAAGTACCAGCGCAGGCATTCAGTAATGAATGTCTTCTAAACTTTTGGAATTAATTTCCAATGTTTTACTTAAATAGGAGCTGGGCGCTGCAGAGCTACCCAAAGTGGGAAAAATTCTCCCATGGGATCTGCACAGAGGATATTTTATTCCAACATTTTGCTTTCTTTATTGAACTTTGCAAAGGACTGAGCCTGTGCATTCATTAGTGCAGAGTACAGCAGCCAGTGTTCACCGTGCCCATGTGAAAGGACTTCACACTAAAAAGGTATCTGGAAGGTAAAGAACGTCCCTGTTTATGGTGCTTTAGTAACTTTTTGGCAAACTAGCAGTCTGTTAATGCTGAGCTTTTTACATGAAATACAAAACAGAAAACACTTGTCTATTAGGCTCTGTACAAATACTTTGATTTAGAAACTCCTTTTAAAAAATTTGATTCTGATTCACATTAGGTGGAGAAAGGGCATCCCAACAGCCTGTGGTTACTCAATAAAGCAAATGCTGGCTATTCCATTACCAACTTTAGAACTTTGATGGATGGAAGAAAACGAAAGCTGAAAAAAATCATCAAGAATCTGAACACTTAAGCCAACATTCCCCAGCATCTGACCAAGAGACTGCTTAAGCATGAGCTGCAAATTTCTCAGAGAAGCATGAGTTTAATATATAAAAGACAAAATTCCATAACCAGAAGAGATACCATTTGCAAAATAGTTCTTCAGGAACCTCTTCCAGTCTTTAAATCTCATTTATTCAGCCTGAGATGGTATTGTTGTGTCTATGTTAGTTTTGATAAGGGAGCCAGCCCTACTCCCATTGAAGTCTATAGAATTCTCATATTGTATTCAGGAGGAGCAGAGCTAGACTCAAAGCTGCACAAGGATACCATCATAAAAGACTGCGGACAGTACCATGATCCCATCTTATTTTCTTAACATTTCTGAAAAAAGTATGGGGGGAAAAAACCCTATGCAGTCATTTCTACTGATATGCAATATGTGAAAATATAGACCAGTGAAGCAAATTAATGGTTAGCAACATTAATATCCAGGGGCTTGTTAAATTGCCAGGTATGAACAGTTTGCCTGCAATTTTTCCACTACAGAATGTATTGGAGAAGACTAAACATTTTGTACTGCTGATATTTTATATATGCATTCTTTAAGTCCATGACAGGCAGCAGACCCTGTAGTCTTCATTTTAGATTAAATTTTATACAGTAAGCCTGAATGCTTTATTTATTTTTAAATCCATACTTTCTTAGGTTATGTAGGTTATGTAGTTTTTCCTGGAAATAAAATTGTATCATGCAACTGAAACTGCATTCTGATTTTACACAGTCCAACTAAGCATTAACAATGAGCTCTTTTATAATTCAACTTGCAACAGAAACATGTTTTTTTACAACAGCAGCTTGCAGAAAAACCCCAACCACACTGCATCCAGAAGACAAACCACTGCCCCGTGTTAATAATGAATGCAGCTCATATCTACCACGTTCTGCTAAATTGCTAAAATTGCCCAGATAAACCATTTGAGAGTATGTCGGGTTTAATTAATACAACATGACCTGATCACTTCCACAGTTGGGAAGAAAGAAGTTGGCATTCTTTAAATCCAGAGCTCAACCTGGAGATTATGCTAAGTTGCTTCATTCATAGTCCACACTCCTCCGCACATGTCAGGAGGACAGCATTTGTCCCCTCTAGTGATAAACAAATTATACATGAAATCAATTCCACTTCACAATAATTTTCCCTATTGGGTATTATCTTTCCTCCTCTGCTCCCTCCAGTTAAGCTTGCATCCTGTAACTTGCTAATGAGCTGGGGGCTTTCTGTTCCAGGTGGCACCCCCTGCCTCGAAGTCATGACATTTCCCATTTCGAATGCTGCTGGCATTTTTCGACAGCTCCTGCTAACCAGCCTTTTTGACCTGCACTAAGAGGAACTCATCTGATCGAATGCTCTAACCTGCCAATCATGCCAGCAAATGATCTTCACAGACACTCCCAAGGCAGGAGGGGGAAAAAAAAGGGAGAGCAAGAAGAGGGGGAGCGAGAGAGGAAGCTAGTAAGAGAGTGACGGAGTAGGCAAGCAGGCAGCCTCTGCAGCTACCTAATGAGAGTACTTTAAGTCTCTGAGGCAGCTGAAACATTGAAAAACTGGTGGGAAAATTAGGACAGAACTGAACGCCTGGTGCTGTTATTACTGATTTCTTTACACCCTGAGATCATTTTGAAAGCAATACCTCTGAGATGTGCCATTTTCTAAAGAATAGAAGTTAATTTTACCATATAAATAGAAAACAGATACATTTTTCCCTGCCACCATCAATATGCAAACCTCATAGTTCTGCTCTGCCAAATGGCGTTCTTTACAGAATTAATTAGGAGCTGTAAGCTCGTTAAATTCGTGTCTTCACCTAGGGATGATCATGAATATTTTTTTGTTGTTGATGCAAGCCATAAATAGCACTTTTAACCTAATTTAAATGCTGGCAACATTTACACCTCTGTATTTACAAGTGTCTGCACACAAATACAGTATCTGCAGAGTCTAGATGTGACTGTGGGCTGAAACCAAGCAGAGTCATGATAATGACTCAGTTTTTTTGATTTTGTTCCTTCTATGATGTGGCAGATTACTTAGTGCTGTATCTTTCAAGCACACAAGGAAATCTTTAATTGCGTAGATTTTCTTTCCTTTCAGACTGTAATCTAACTAGATTTTAATACACACGCAACGCACATACTGAACAAGGGAGATATTTAAAGCAATTATAAAACAAAAAATTCTGGGGGAAAACTTAAACAAAAAGGCTTATACCATGATACCACATGCAGTGAATGTATTGTTACTATATACCTGCCAAAAAATAAAATACACAATTAGTCCTTATATTAACATCAAAAGGCAGTTGCAGAAGTGGCTGTAATAATCTAGGTTACTAATGACAGAGAATGATCATCCATAAACAATAATTCAAAATACATACATGGTCCAAAACAACATTAATAAATTATAACAAGACCACAAAATTATGGAAATACTCAATTCTGTTTCTGCTTCTTAAAATATTCAAAGATACTGTTTCAGTGCTATTCTTCTATACGATATATTGTTATTAGACAATTTAGTATTTTTCCTGAATTTTTCGAGTTTTCCTCTTGAGAGTTTTCACAGCAATTAATGTTAGGAGGATGTGGGAAACCCATCCATCCTCATCCCAACTTATGGGGCAGAATAAATGAACGTAATTTACTGAGTTGTAAACCATTGCTACATTTTTAGCCAAAATCTTCCCACAACTAGGAGTACTCCAGCACACTTACTTTAATGGGTGTTGCCTTCAGACCCAAAGGGGTTTGCAGTCTGTTGATTTCACAGCAAACAAGTCAATGTAAGCTACAGACTCAAAATGGCAACAGAGAAAGAATTCTGGTATATGGAATTACTAAAATTCATTTTTTGTTTTTGATTTGGCTGAAAGTAAAATGTTGTGTTAATTGTGAATGCTACAAATGATGCCTGAGAGGCAATGCCTCTCATTAGCTTTCCTGTCTCTCTGGGTTACGGGCTGTGTGGCAGCACTGGAAGCCTCTGCTTTGTCTGCAAAACTCAGTTTCTCCCCTTCAGTGGTTCCACTTTCCTCTTAGACAAAGCCTAACTGAGGAGTCACGTGAGGAAGTAATCCTAAAGGAGAGGTGACTGTCCATGGGAGAATAGGGAGAGTTGAGACCCGCTTTTGCCTCCCTCCCACTCATTGTCATCTACACATTGTCCTCGCTGCATTCAAATGTCATCCCAGACTATCAGCCCACTGGAACTCAAATGGCCTTTCATGCCTAGACACTTCTTAAAGCATCAGAGGACCACAAAGACCATCTAGTGGGAATTGCTTGCTATCCTAATATTAATAATGCAATATAGTGCACCTATAACACCAAGGATTCCACCTTTCATCTCCTAAATTTAAGAGCAAATAAAGTGGAAAGACAGATAAACAGCACGGCAACTGTGCACATGCATTCATGTAAATATCACTAATATCTTTCCTACAGCATAAATGACTGTTAAATTACAAACCTCTACACTAAAAATTATTTGAAAATGAATCTTCACAGTGCTGACGGCAAGTTATCATGCATTAGAAATGAACTGAAAATAGGCTCCATACTATGCCATGGTTTGAGAAAATATGGTATAGTCCTTTGACAAAAGTTATCTGTGACAGTAGTAATGCTTAATTTTTCTTCTGCCAGCTCTGCAGCTGATTTGGCCACAACACATAGCAATTTAAAAAAATAATGCCAATAAATACGTAGCCACTAATTTCACACAGAATGACACGGAGTATATACTTGCAGGGAAGAAACCAATGTCTCCTAGCCATGGAGGTTTGAAATACTTGTCCTACCAAGTAGAGTATGTAAAAATAAATGTGAAGATCTCCCCTCTGTGTCCTGCTCCTTTTCTTTCCTCCTTCTTTCCTAAAGTAACTCCCAAAGTACCTCTCCTCTGGGAATCCTGTCCATGATTTTAGAAATCCCAGTCATGTCGATTTATTTCCACATATTTCAGGCAAAGATGTTGGGAATTCTGAAAATAGGTTTTCAGCACAACCAGTGTTCAGCTATCTTAGTGAAACTATGAAGTGTCCTTCACTAATTCATTCTCCATACCTCTACGCATAAGGCTACCATCTCTTTTTATCAAAATCACAAGAGACTGTATATTCTGCTACTTACACAGAGTGCAATTAAGTGACTGTATTTCACATGACAACTGACAAGGCGACCTGTTACAGTACCGACACAACAAAACGATGAAACATATTTTCTAAGTCCTATGAACTCCTTGAACCCACTCCAGGTGGGTTCCCTTACCTGTGGCGTATTGGGGGACCTGATGGACAGTTTCTCCATCCTCAGTCCCCAGGTGTAACTTAGGTAAGATGGGCAGTTTATATAAAGACAGCCTTGCACTGGCCATCTATTTGCTCAGTCCATTTCACCCTCTGCAGAGTCCAGTGAATACGGGTGGATTTTCTTTATGGCTGAATAGAGGGCAAAATTCAGTCTAGAACTTTCATTTTAGATTAAGAGAAATAGGATAATAGATATCATGAGGAGAACGCAATTCAGTGCCTGGAGTTCTCCCTTGTGTGTTCAATTTAGGATATATTCTATCAATGCGGTGATCTTATTCTTTGATATAAAGTAAAGCGTAGCTAGAGCAGTCTTGTAAAATCATTATGTTGTCAACATATGAAAATAATGGCACTAAAAGTATTAGAGAACCAAAAAGTATCTTGGATTCTGCAGTTATCTTGCACAGCTTAATTCAACATTTTACAAAACTGATGTTACAATTTCAACTCTGTTCAGTACTGTCATTACTGGACTCAAACCCAAATTGCTTTCAGCTGCCCACCACAACTGCATCTTATTAGCCTTTTCACAAAAACCAATTTATGCAAATCCAGTATTAGTTAAATAATTAAACTGACCCTCAAGATTCATGTATAGATACTGGCACTAAAAGTTGCAACAGAAATTTAAACCTCCCATCTTCGGTGATTAGGCCTCCATTTTTTCAACTGCAGCAGCACAATGACTGTATACATCTATCCAAATCCAACTATTAAAAAAAAAGTTCATTAAAAAAATTAAACTGGCAACTGCTGTGCTTTTATAGCTCTGCTTTTCTCTCCCAATATGTTTTTACACCAAATTTTGAGATTTTGCGTCTATAAAGCACTATTGGTTCCTTTCAGCTTTTGATTAAATCAACAGGGACAAAATCTGGCTGATATGTGGTCTCTCAGTCCAGATTTTCTTTTATGCAGACCTTTCTCCACTGTAATTACTAAAGTTTTATCCCCTGAAGCTGCAGAGATGAAGACTCAGATGCACAGTATATGGTTTTCCGCAGTGTTTAAGCAACACTAGGATACCCAGAACAGAGTAAATGCAGGGGAGTAGCGAATGAGAATGACTTTTCAATACTGACTGCTGGACACATGCACTGCTGGACTACAGCTTCCCTACAGCTCGACTAGAGCAAGGCAGGCAAACATTATGTTCCCACACAGCAGAGCTGAAGAGACACTCTTACACAATTTATAAATGTAAAACTGAAGATGACAAACAAAAATTAAACTATTTGGCTGGGGATGCAATGACAGCCACCTCTTTAGCTAGCAAAGAGAAATAGGTCATTTTACATAACGATTCTGTGCTGCTGAAAATGCCTGGTCAGAAGCAACCAAATAACTAGCACTTTTTGCCATTATAGTGGTAACTGTCATCTCTTCAGCTTTATTCTGTTTTACACAGCTGAGTTGACCTGAATGACGCCATCATCCCTTCGACTGGCTGGGCTGGTGTCAGTTGCTGACTTAAATGGACACAGAAGAAAGAATTCAGCATCCTGCAATTGAAATTCACAACTGCTTGGATGCATGTGTGTGTGGTGGAGCAATACAAATAAAGACCACTTTTTGTTTTGCTTCAGTGAATTGTCAAAGAGATTTAGAAAGCCAGGGGATCTCATTATGGTAATACAGGTTAAATACTTTAAAAGCATATGGTGTTACCATCCTGAATGAAGCTGTCCCTGCTGGCTCCAGGAAACAGACAATAGGCCAGAAACACATCTCATGTCTCTGGTCCACCAATGGGAACTGGGGATTATAAAACACCACAAGAAAACATTGTATGCTATCTGGTATCAGGTAATGCCTTGTCTTTTCAATTACTATTTGACTCATCCTTCTCCAGAGAGGAACACGCTTCAGCCACGTGTTCCAGTGGCCAAATGGAAACGGAGCTCTAGAGTTTCTTATGGTCCCTTCTTGTCTAGGTAAAACAGTGTCTGTAGAGATGGGTGACTACAGTATATAAAATATACCTCAACAACAGAGGTGGGAATGCTTCCACTAAGATTCTTCCTCCCCACGGGGAAAAAAATATGACTGAAAACCATGAGGCACAAAATAAAATTTTTTTGCTTTAGTACAAAGTTTTAAAGATGCTTGGATATGGTCAAAAGATTTATCTCCTTTCTCCATCAAAGGCTGCACCTAATTCACTACTGACAGATTCTTCTGTGTGCAATGGAGCTCATTACCACATATTAGCTAATTTTCTCCAGTAGGGAGCAGCCTCAGCATTGACCTTGGTAACTGCAAATGTTAGGTTTTTTCCCATGGGCACTGGAATAGTATGTTGTCTCTTCTTGGAGCCCAAGACAATGACACAATGTGGTCCCCAAAATCCCTTTTAGTAGTTTGAGTCTGACAGGAACTATCTACATTTTCAGAAACATGTCCTAGGTTACTGCTTTTTCAAGGAATTTTTTGGATTTGTGAGCTGCATACAGGCAGGTGAAGCACTACAGTACTTTAAAGACAGTAGAAATTCTCCGAGGTACACCAATTTCTTCATCTGTTCCTTGCAGCTACTTCTGAGGGCAGCAAATGAGCTCTAAACAGTGCTGATGAAGCCATTTGCAAGTGTACTGCCTGTAGCTCCTCTCCTTCAACAATGTGCATGTTAGAAATTGCTGCTTCCAAAGTCAGCAGATGATGTCTCATCCCCTCAGCAAGCCCTTTGCCTTCCAAACCCTAAAGAAAGGTGGATTTAATTCAGTGGGTGCACTATTAGGGCAGTGATATTTGGCAAATGTGTGAGAGAACAGCAGGAGGGGCCAATTTCTTATCATACCAAGATTTGGCACAGTGTCTTTGTTGGGGCTCTCAATTTTGTTTCCTCTGTTACACGGGAGGAAGGGAAGGGAAGGGAAGGGAAGGGAAGGGAAG
>VXBX01005595.1:661410-671549 GCA_013400415.1 Scytalopus superciliaris
TTTTTTGTTCATAATCTGATCTATTTCTTTGCAATATTTGTGCCTTTTAACTTTCCTTTATCCCACTAACTATGATGCTCTCTGATCATGGTCATTGATATTTTAACAGCTTGTACTGTTTGCCTCCATCCTTCTAACTCTATTTGCCTTGTTTACCTGTAAACATCATGGCCTTGGAGAGCTACTGCCATTTTTCTTTTTGCTATTCACACATCTTTTTGCTTCACCAGATCTTGTGAATGGAGACTTTAACAGCATATTTGTAATAAATAACCCTTCCTTAATGCTACTATCCTGCTTATGGCAATTCTACTCTTCTGCTAGAACAATTGACTCATAACTCACCCATTTTATTGACTGAACATGCTACTTGTCAGTCCCCACTCTACTGCTTAAAATCACAGCCACCTGGTATTCATCAGACCTCCTTTTCACATTACCAAAATTGCAGTCTTTTTTCCCAGTTCCTTTCATTGTTCACAGTAACTCATACCTTCACTTGCTTGGTGGTCTCATGCCTAACAATTCCTCACCCAAATACAGCTTCCATGTCCACATTTTTTCTGCCTCCTCTACTATTTTAGTTCCATCTCAAAAATTCCCAACTCTCCACATGGTACAAGTAAGAGGACTTCTGCTTGGAGCTAATACTTTTCCAGCATTATCTTCTGCTCCCAATTCATATCACAAGTCAAGTACTACAACAGGGAGCTGATATGTTATTCCATCCTAAGCACCTAACACAACAAAGTCCCCAGCCACAATGGAAAACGAATCAATAATATATACATGTCAGAACATTGTTAAGTGGCTTCAGACCTTACACAATGAAATGTGCTATTCTGTATTAGAACTGTGGCTGAGCAGCCATAACAGTACAGTGATGCGTGTCAAAGGTACATATGGTTCTCTCTTTCTGTTTACATACAAAATTTAAAAAAAGTAATCTGTATCTGCTCAAACTCTTATTCAGTAAGAATGATCCAATGGCTCTGTTTTGTGTCATTTTAAATGCTCATTTGCAAAGAGAAACTTCCTACTGCATATTGTAAAAATTAAAAATTACATTTGTTTGGAAGCAACAGAAAGGAGATTCTGTACATGAGAATTGAGATTCTGTACATAAGCTTCTACACAAAAGGTCTTTAGCACAGATGGGCACATACTAAATTTACTTTAGATGGATGATATGTCACGTTAGAACAGACAAGGCTGAAGAGATGTCTGCAGGGACACAGCCCCAGGAAAAAGTAGGGATTAGCTTGTCAATAAAGATGTAAACAGACTGCTCTGAGGCAGCCTCATTTCTGACATTAGAGAATCTTAAATGGTTTGCTGGCGAAGAGCTTCTGCAAAAATTGGGGCAGACTGTCAACACTGAATCTATTCATTTCAGTTTTTCAGTAGTTACTGCCTGTCAGGCAAACAGACTCCATAACATTACAGGGTTAAAAACCCAACATAAACATACAACAGCAAATTCAAATGTAATTAATTAGAGAAACTTATACCTGATATTGTAAAAAGCAGACTTAGCTAAAGATAGACATCAACTACATCATATAAATATATGAGACTGTATCTTCAAATAGGTACATGAGCAGCATGTGAGTTTATCTTAGTTCCTAGAATTTTTGTAATAAGCTGGTATAATGGACTCAACATACAAAAGTGTGACTTAAAAAAAAAAAAAAGCAGGCCTTAGTTTATTGAATTAAAAGAATCTGCACTTTAGGTATTTTGTGAAACACTGCAGCATGAAACCATTTAGAGAAGCATAATAAGCAGAGCAGCTATATAAGGGAATACTGCTAATCTGGAAGAGTCTGTCAAGTGCTAAATCCCACTGAACAAACACTTAAGGTGATGCATATGGGAAGAAGAGAATTAATGCCACAATATAACAATCACCATTCCCTTCTGTAATTTGGTAAGTGGCCTCTCTTCTCTCCATCCCTTCCCAAGTCCTGTTCTACTCCTAGAATACCAGAAGTTATATTACACACTATTTCACTGCCGAATAACTATGGCTGAAAAGATGGGATACTGAATGAACGTCACCGAAGAACAAAAACAGTACTAATAGATCCAGTGATACAGATCATATTCACTAACATGAAAACACCTCTTTCTCTAACAAGAACATTCTTCTGCTATCAAGACTTCCAAACCTACTAAATCATAGAATCACAGAATGGTTAGGGGTGGAAGGGACCTTAAATCATAGAACAGAATAATAGAATTTCTTGTCCTTGCCCCAAAGTTTAACAACAGAACTGCCAAGAGGTGTCTTCCCTCTGCATATCTTATCAGGGGAAAAGTATCAGTCCAAATTAAAGGCAATCTGTTGTTTAATATGCTAGCACCAACTTCTGCAATATTTTCTACCTCTCAGTGACACTGATCCTGCCCTATGGCCAGGAGCTTACCCTCCTCATATTGACCATAGGACTGCAAAACCGGGTTATCAGCCTGCACATGAACTCATGCAGTTTAATTTTTATTTTGTTTCTCTAAGGAAAACTAAAGTAAAGAGTTTTTACAAGGATATACCTTCCAATAGTCATGTCTTACCTGCATTATCAGTTGTGAACATAGGTATTCTTCAATGTTTGCTGTTTGATACACCTTTGCCATAACTATTGTTTTTTCCAAAGGCTCTCATGCTTTCTCCAGTCTCTGGTTGTAATCTTACATTCGGTACAGTAAAAATAGAAGACACTGCAAAAAAGAGTGTCAGTTCAGAGACTTTGATTTTTTGCTGCAAAAGCAGTAATTTAAAAATAATTATTTAATATATATGGCAAACACAACACAGTAAATATATACAGCTTTTATGTATACCACCTATTTATGTAAGCAAGTACTGTACAAATGCTGAATGGAAAGAAGCTGCATGCATCTTCTAAAAAGACCTGTTTCCAGGTTGTGTGTGTTTATTTGTCCTATGCACCACTATATAATTAATATTTTCCACTTTGAAATTTCTGTTGAGAGGATTAAGAAACAAATAGGAATGTAAAAAAAATTCCATCAAGGTTTTTCAATAATTTGATATAACATATTATATCTTGAGAATCCTGACAATAGAACTGAACTACCTTGTTTGACTTTTTGAATTGTTAAAGACAATTAGGCTTGCTAAAAATATCCCAAAAACTCAAAAAGTTTTTACATAAAGTAGCCTAACAGAACGCATGAGATAGAAAAACCTTGACAATTTCAGTGTAACACCAGGCAACTAATTATTAGTACACATGACAATAATAATCACAGGGATTGAACTGCAATTGGATAAGGACTAACACATTGATAATATGAAAACTCATTTTTACTTGGGATGCCTCAAACTGATGGGCAAAAATCATACCTCCTGAAAACAAACCTCCATATTCTCAGGAAAACTGCATGATTGCATAAGGAAATGTTAAAGAACTAATCAGGGCCTTAACAGTTTTCTTTGTTTTTGCACTAACAACTGGCACAGCTGTAGGGTTATGAAGATACTTCTTCATTTATGTCTTTAAAAGACCTGGCTATTGTTTTATCCACAGACCTTCCCACTGCAGTTTGACACCTCAACTTGCACTTCATAGACTGGTATCCTCAGTAACACATATTGTGAATGGCATATATTCTATGCAAATAATGAATATGAGCTCTCAAATATGGAAGTAGAAAAGTGTTTTGTTTTGTTTTAAATAGAAAATAACAAGTAAAAAGGGTTAATTTTTAGATTAGTGCTCAGGTCTGAGATGAATGTTGCATCGTAAATTGCACTGTATGTCCTGACAACGTGTTTTTAGCAGAACTGCAGTACTCCTATCTTTTTAATGTACTACTTTTAAAAACTGAAAGTGGCTATCTGTTAGATAGAGCTTATCTGGAAACTGAACTGTCAACCCAATGGAAATGATGCCTTGACTTTAAACCAAGCAAAAAATAAAAATTCTGCTTCTTACATAAACTAGTTTTGGACACATTTCTAAAATAAACCTCATTAAAAATGACATTGTAAAATATTACATAGAGTACAAATACATAGCATTAAAGTCAGAACCAGAATAAAAAGTAAAACACTCCCTTTTTACTTGTTCAATGTAGGCAGAGTCACCACACTTTTGTGAAATGCTGTGATACCAAGAAAAAATTTTCTGATGGAAAATCATTTGACTGATTCCTCTCTTCTGCTTTTCTCCCCACATGTGAGTCTTTCCTTGGTTTTCAGTGTTAAATCCCCAAATTTGCAATTCAGCATTAGAACTAAATTGGACAAAACATATTCCATGATGAATACTATTCACTAAAGAGATTTGCAAAATCGCAATGGTGTCTGAATTAGAAAGCAGTAGGTTTTGTCTGGACATACGCTTCTGGTGTGTAAAAAGACTCAATATGTTTATACTTATATTAAATTAACTATCAATAGTGTTTCCCAATGTAAAGTATTAACACAGAGAACTAGAATCACAAAAACTGGTAATTTCACTACATAGTAAACATTTTCCCAACTCTCCGAAGTATATGACTTCTTTGTTTTGTAAATATGTTTACAAGTATATCCAAGTCATACTAAATAGAAATGATTGTAGTATTTGATACTGGGATTGTCCTTTCTTGCATCTGGATTTATGCTTCATAATGATTATCTACTAGACACAGAAATAGTCTTTCTGTAACTCAAAATTTTACTGGAGGCATTTAGAAGAACCTTGCTTTAAAATATAATGATTTTTCATCTTTATTCTCCCCCCTTCAAAAGGTTTCACTGCTCCTGATGTTTAACGTTATGCAAAGACGTGTTTCTGCCAATGAATATCGCCTTATGGTTATGCTTCTGCAAATAACCTGCTGTGAGCTGATAAAAGGATTAATGCAGCCAAAATTCTTAATCTGTGAAATTACAAATTAAATTCTCATATTAAAAATACCACCCTGAGGTATTTTTTGTGGTTTTAATTCCCCTCTGGTGTTCTGCATACATTGTGCTTGTTAATGACTAGGACAAGACTGTCTCTGTTGGCAGCCTGCTGCAGAGTGATAATGTGTAGGCATTTACTTCACTGATAGAACTGGATTTAACCACTGACTGATAAACTAAGTGGCAAGTGGGTAATAAGTCCATATTAACAGAAAAGTACTACTTCAGAATTCAGAATTCAAAATCCTGGCTAGACTAAATCACACATTCAGAAGGATTGAGATGTCACCATTGCAGAGTGATTTTTGTTTTCCATTTAGTGGAAATAGGATAACTGAACTGGCATTCTTGATGCTTCATTAGTCCTGAAGAAATGAATCTCTTTGCGTCAGTTTCAGCAAAGGCAGCCTTTCAACAGAAGCCTTCAATTAGACTGAAACCTTTAAATTTTCTGCTTATCAAGTACCACAGTCAGCAAACTGAGTGGTGGGTCAACACGGCAGAGGGGGAAACTGGGAATCTTTTTGCAGAGCATGGACACAATCTATGACAACGATGGACAAAAATTAATGGTGCTGTTTTGATTTTAATGTTCACATTCTACAAATGGGAGAACACTCTTCAGAGCAGAGCTAGAAGTAGGGTAGTTGGACAGCCAGGCCACAGAACCAGCTCAAAATGTGACTACAGCAGCTGTTGAGGATGGAAAGGATAAACTTTTGGAAGACAAAAGTTTTGGTACCAACACTGACGTAAACAGATTCTATCGTGGATTAATGTTCAGAAGGGGAGCTCAATTTTTACAAGTAAACTTTTAAATCAGCAATAGTTAAACACACATGTTCCATTGTTGCATTTCTGAACCTTCTGCCTTGAAGTACTGGATTTGGATCTTTTGCTAATGGATGTATGCTTGAAAGCAGAAAAGAACATACAGTGTTCTCATGCAAGTATGCATCTCTTCACCATACTGAGTTAAAGCAAAGTGCACTGTTATTCCCCTGTGAAACCTATTTTTAATAACAGCACCTTCTCTGAACAAAAAATGTAATTCATGACAGTATTTTTTTCCCCAGAATAAATAGTTGTGTACTTTTAACACTAAAAAAACTACATCGACATGTAGGATATAAATGATCTACAATTACTAAAGAGATAATTGACAGCATACATGATGATAGGAACATTTATGCCAAGTCAACTGGAATGCAGTTTGTTTAAGGAAAGAAATAAAAGGATGTATGTAAATAGTGGAAAGCATTCTTAGTTAATATCATCTCTTTGTACACAGTCTAATTCATCAAATTAACTGATTGTCTACTTTGTGTTTCCCAGACTTCTGATTGCCGAGTCCTTTCTTAAAGGTTACTGTTATAACCCATAGAGATTCTGTGACTCAAACACAGCTGGATTTTTATCCTGTGAGCTGCAGCTAGTTAAGAAGTACTGTATGTTATAAAGTGAAAAGCACTAAATATGTAAATGGTATTTTTCCTTTTGCTTTATAACAATTCAGAGAATTCTATTGGTTGCACACATAATCAAATACAAAGATAGCAGGCTGCAGACTGCAGAGCAGAGATAGCAAAAAAAAAAAAAAGACTCCATTTTGTCCTGTGTCAAGCTAACTATGTAATTTCAATCTACACAATCGCAGTCACGTATATTGTGTGTTGCTGTGTGTGTCCATGAAGCTGTCTGCATGTGAGGCTTAGCATACACACATGCATCTGCATGAACCAGAATCATTGTTTTTAATTCATTTTAAGGTGGTGATACTCACTATCAGTTAACTCCCATAGCCGTGGGGGCAGATCACTGAAATACTCATGGCTCAGAGCTGCCTGTGCTGACAATCTGTTCTTTGGGAAACACTGGAGGAGTTTGGAGGCTAGATCTTCTGCATGGTTCACATAGCTCAGCCTGAAACACAAACAACAAGGTTTTTCTGAAATACAGTATCATTATTCTGTTTACTAATTACATTTGCAGTCAGCACAGTTGAAACACCAAGTCTTGATAGCCAGGAGCACGACCAGGAAAGCTATTCCTCAGGTTAGGGAGTTAATGAATTATTTCTGTATTGCAAGCTCAAAATTCATACAGATTTTACAACTACAGAACATATAATATACCATATCACATATGCCCTGCCTAGTATGCTAAAGCATCATGAGCAACAGCATCGTGAAAGCAACTGTTTTGATTCTTTATCGAGCACGTTGACAGACTGCAAATTTACAGTGCTGGAAACAAATGTTTATTACGATCTAAACACATGAAATCCAAGCTTACAGTAACAGCACCATTCACACAACATTGTGACGTATCAAATTTTAAAACTCAGTGATGCTTAACTTGCAACATACACATTATGTTTCATAAAGACATTTCTGGGAAGTACTGGCTTCTTACTTGTTCATATATTCACATGGCAGGGGGTTGACTCTTCATTAAGTGTTAATGCAATGCAAATATTAAATTGTAAGTGAATTACCTTTTCTAAGGCTCTTAGAGAAGTCTGAGAAAACTTACTGTTTCACTAGGAGCTATATTCTTGGGAATATTAAAAGAAAATACAATCTAAAAGTAATAGACTTAGAGGGGAGAAAGTAAAATGGTAATCAGTAAGATGTGGCCTAGGTCTAATAACCTACAGCTGCCTCCTAAATTTCCAAAGCCACCTAACTTTTTGTAATATGAAGTCAAAAAAGAGATGCTGAATCTTGTCAATATCATGTTTCTATTATTAGTTGCTAACTTCATAAATTCCACCATGCTCAGTAAAGACCTCTTGTTGGGTAAATGCCAAAGTGAATAAAAGGTCTCTATTTTTCAATGCACTGATTTCCCAAACTAGATAGTAGCCTTCAGTCCAAAATACCACAGTATTTGAAGAAGATGTTGTCCTCTAAAATCAATAATCCTACAGCATGTTTCATGCAAATGTTCATTTTTTTCAGCTCAAGCTGACTTTCCAGAAAACAAATTCAAGAAGATGGATTAAACAGCATTACTTTTATTGGGCTGCCATGGCGTAATTTAGATGGATCAGTCTATGCACAGGTGAAAACTGTCTCTTCAACAAAGAACGGACAACACTGAAAACACTAAAAAAACAGTAATTGTTACTACAGTGAGAACTTTAAGTTACAAATGTCATAGAGACAACTTTTGGTCCATCTCCATACTATAGTCAGTGTGAAAAATTATATAAATTAAAAGTCAAAAGCATCTCTACTAAATGATGTGCTGGCATATGTATGATATGCTAATATTTGCAATCAAAAAATATGCCACTGGCTGTCTTTTTAATTTCTAGCAACTACATGCTAGATAGACATTTGAATACTGTGCCTATCTGATCTCAAGAAGTGGCAGGATATTTGTCCAGAAGTTACCCAGAGATTAATTGCCCAGAAGTGCTGACCACTTGAGACATTATATCTCATCAGTCACAATCTTACAGAATTCCCAAGATCAGGATTCAGAATTGGTATTTCAAGTTAAACAGCTGAACTCCAGTATTTCTGATGGGCATAATTTTTTTTTGTTTGTTTTCATTTTCAGTTCATGACAAAAGAGAAACAACTTGAATGAAAAGTCATTACCTATAAATTAGATTACAAATTAGATTAATTCCAGAGTATTTACTACCAAATTGTTGAAATTGTTCATTCAACTTTTGTGAAAATTACAGATAATTTCATTACAGAACACAGCAAAATACCATGAGAAAATGTTATTCTTAACAAAGAAAAGGAAAGGGAAGAGCAAATATTCAGGGAGAATTGGTATTAATTCTTCTACACACAAAAAATTTCCATGGAATGGTGATTATATTGATTCTGCGAGGCTTGTCTTGAGTACTAATCCCCCTGCAGCAAGTAATTGTTCAGAGGTTCTGGCAATCCATTTCACCAATGTAATTTTTTTCCCCACAGAGGTAGCTGCTTCCTTTTTAGGAACCATAGAAAACTTGAATGAGAACAGTCTTGAAACAGAACTACTGTTAATTCTGAAAAATGAGGTTACTTAAGTAAGAAGTGAAATGTTACCCTCCAATATAAGAATTTTACCATTCATTAACTGATCCATACAGTGAAGATTCTACTTAAGTAAGGCAAAGGAAGAGAAAATAACATTAAAACATTAACTAATTTTGAATTGCAAGTGAAATTATGGATCATGACACCCTAGTTTTTTAAACAGAGCAACACTGACATTTTGACTGTATTCATGGTCACCAGCATACCTGGCATACTGGTAACATTTTCTTTTGCAAGAAAATCAGATCAACAAATATAAATTGAAAGTATTTTGAGTAGGAACAGTTTAGAAAGCCAAAGGCACCTTCCCAGATACCTGTTTACTGAAATCAATCGAGAAACCAAAGATAAGCATCAAATAACCAGCAGATTACACATTAATACAATAAAACCCCAACAAAAATATCTAGGGCAGCAACATAGTCACAACAACTACTAAAAAAATTATGAATAAATCAGTCATAATTGATACACAGAAAAAAATACTACATTCATTGCACAGTCTGAAAAAAATAGTTCAATCCGCTATAATTATTAGATCTACCTGCCCTGATCATACTCCAAGTAGTGCTGAAGATGTGGGGGTGGTGTTTGCTGTCTGTCAGTGCTTTGAAGATTCCAGTTGCTACGATTATTAGTATTATGTTTCCGAGCATTTATAGATTTTAAACCCAGAAGGGATCATAATGATCTAGTGTCACCTCCTGTGTAATACAGGCCAAAGATCATCCAAGTAACTCATGGGTGAAATCACCACTTTCATCTAGGCTCAGCTGTATCTTTAAAGTTCTGTATCAAAGTTCTAATTTTGTTTATGGAGCTTTGCAAAGCAATGATAAGATTCTATTCCAAAACTCTTTTGTTCTGTGAAGGTCACTTCTGGAAATCAGTGGACACTGCAAAAAGCATATACATGTGGGCTCATAAGGTTGCCAGTATTAAAGCTGATGCCATAGTGGAATGCATGACTAATTCTGCTGCTTTGTTTAAAGACAAGCTATTATTTTACTTATGAAAAATGCACTGTATGATCATGTATTTAAATTACATATGCTACATCAGAATTGTTCAGAAAACCCCATTTGGTGCATAACCTCAGTGGTCTGGAACGTTGGAACGTTTGCTTTTGTTTCTTTCCTTTTTTTTCTTTTTTTTTTTTTTTTTTTTTT
>VXBX01005595.1:671576-764915 GCA_013400415.1 Scytalopus superciliaris
TTTTTTTTTTTTCCAATGGTCTCTTTAAAATATCCTCCTTAAAATATTAACAATTTGCTTGATTCAAGCTTGAAACATGATTCCTCAATAGGGACAAAGGCCAAATTTTCTGATGGGGTTCAGTAGTTAAATACCTGATACAGAAAAGTTAACAAAAAGAACTAAAGAAAAAAAACCCAAAAACATTTGATTTTTAAATACACCTCCTTCAGTATGAGACAGGATGGAATTTCATACAATATGGCTTTGTGTCTAAAACATAATAGCATGTTTTGTCTCACAGCAGTTGGGCCATATAGGAACTTGGCATGCATGATATGGCAAGTCTCAATATTCACGCTTCACTTACTGTCACACTGATCACTGAGAACAGTTACTAGCCATGACAGCACACATACTTTAAGAAAATGTGGTGTACAGAAGAATACAGAGAAACCTTGGCAATGAGCATTAAATAACATGTAGATATTGTTTTGAGAAATACTGAGAATATTTTTACACACCTACTCTGATGACATTCATTTTCAATTTAATCCTAAATGCTATATACTGCCTTAGCTCAAACAAAACAAACATGATATAAACCTGTCTTGCTTGAAACATATATGAATCTGACGACTTCAGCAGTTGTAAACCTCATTGGATTACAAGAATTTGATTTAATTTCAGAAAACAGGCTTAAATGTCTCTCTACTGCAAAGGAAGGTCAGTATTTGGTCAAGCAGAACATGACTAAGATCACTGAAGTTTGGTTTAAGCTCTTGAGGAAAAAAAGTTTGGGGCATGTGTAGTGAACTTCTGAACTTGGGGTGATTTGCTTTTAAATGCAATGAAGAAGGCAGCTCAAATTCACACTAATAATTAAGACAAATGGGCATTGAAACAAATGGAGATAATATGCTGGCTATATGCTCTTAACAGCATGAGGTAAATACTTCCCAAAGCAAAAACCATTTACTGTGCATATTTTCCATGTGAAGATATGACTCTTACAATGTGTCATTAATTAATTTCTCAACTGGCACTAACAGCAGGCCTAGAGCAGTGAGGCACCTAATTTCCTTTGTTAATCTCAGCTCTGCTTCTTTATTCTATGCAATCTCTTGCAACCTGAAATGCTCAAAGACAAAACTGGTTAACCTGAACACCATTTAGCAGAGTTTCAAGTTAAATGGTATGAAGACACCAAACAAATTGGTGGAAATCAGGCAGGCCAACCCTTGCAGCTCATTTCACGGAGGAAGCTGTGGTCCCCTCAACTGGGCTCCTCTACAGTCCCTGTGCTACCTCACTACCAACACACTGCCACAATGGTTGTTCTCTCTGTTTTCACCCAAGTCTGCTTGAGGGCAGCAGTCCTTCCCCCTTGTCCTTGGCTTCAGTTGCTCCTGAGTTCTGACACTGTACAGCACCATACATGGTAGTTAATGCTTTCTTTGCAAATTCATTGTCTTCCGACCAGCAGATATAGACATGCCCTTATGTGCCTTGATAGTTTGCATCTCTGAATATACATGCCTAGCAGCAGCTAAGTGGCACAGAATACAGAGCAGGGCCTACCTTAAGTAGCATTTCCTTTTTGCGAAACACAACAGCCTTTTCTGTTGTTACAGCCATGCCGAGAACACCTACCGTCTTCAAAGACCTAATGTGCCAGCTCCAGTGTGCAGGAGCTGCTTCCCTAACATGCCTGGTGTGCCTCCATGGAGCTTTTGTAGAGCTTATTTAGCCATCATGAAACCACCATAACAAGTGAACGCAAGTTTTGATGCAATGCTTTTAGCTTTTGATACAGATAGAGGCATAAAGCGGTACCTCAAGATGAGAATCTAACGGAGTAAAGATGTTACCATTTTTTCAATGTTTTACACAGAGGGTATCGAGGACTAAAACTGATGAACAGAGAGATAAAACCGTTTGAGGGCTCACTGAAGCAGTGTTTTGTTTGTTGCTGATCAATCACAAAATACAGAATTTGCTCTACAGCACAGTGTAGAGGTGCCTCAAGTCAAACTATACAGTAAATAATAGAATCAAAGAGAGTCACAGGAACAGCATGTCAGTGTTGGGATTGCCACCCACATCTGCATGGGGTTGTCAACAGCAGTCCTGGGTTGTGCACATTCCTAGGAAAGGCACATCTCCAAACACCTGATGCCACTCTTGTTCTTCCCAAATTGAGATACTGGCAACAGGTCAGATTCAGAAACACGGAGCTCTCTACACATTCAGGGTAGGAAAATTCAGTCTCCAGACTCCCTAGGCCATCAGTTCAATTGTATTCTGGTGGCTCAGTACCTCACTAGAAGCAAGATTGCCATATTAGTGCAACATCTTGTTCAGGCTTCTTGGATGAGCTAGACTGGGGCAAAGCCTGCACTAACATGGCTATACTGCTCCCAGCGTCTGTCCTTGCTCTGTGCTCCTGCACAACACCGCACTCCACAGTCTTCAGACTATCGTGATTCTTTTTAATTATATTACCATATCACAGCATCAGTAGTCTTATCCATTGAATTACTGAAAAGATGGTCAAAATATTGATTAATAAAATAAAAGCCATGACAACCAATGGTAAGTATTCACTGATAGGGAATAGAGATAAAAATAAAAGTAGCAGTGTTTGATTGTTTGGTATTGCTGTTAATGTCAGTGTAGCAGAGGTCAGAGTCCCATTTGGAAAGCTGTGGAGCTAAGTTCATTCAGTGCATTCCAAGAAGGCAAAAACAACTTCAGCCCATCTGAACTAATTCTCACTTGACAGTTGCACAAATGCCACTAGTTGGAAAGCAGGCAAGATGAATAGCATTTCATGAAAAAAGTGAACATAACAAATACAGGTTCTAACAATATAGGCAAGTAGGTGTTATTTGTATTTTAATTAATATAGATTTACCTCTAGCTATATAACTTTTACACACTTGGTAGACTTTTGAAAGAATCTACTGACTCAGTAGGTAAACCATAACTATAGTTGTAGCTCCCAAACTTCTCAGAATGGAGAATTAAGACACACTATTCATGAGTCACATTAGGCTTCAGAGACTCAGTTCAGTCACACCTAAGCTAGATAATGAAGTGATCCAACCTTTCATTTGTCAGTGGCCATTTAGCTCAATTGCAACTTGATCATAAAGTCATTTTTATGTGTCATCAGTGAATGCAGCTCAAGACAAAAACTTAAATATGAGTCTATTTCTCTCTGAATATCTTTCTGCACTAGATTTGATGTGTTTTCATGTCTCTTTCAGATGTATTACTGTATTTCTTTAACACAATGCTGCTTGTGAAATCCAGCTTGCAAGGTTTGCTTCATAAAGGAAGCAGAACATTAACACCATTACTGAACATATCGCCTTAAAAACTGAATTTGGTAGATCGCATGTTTAAATGCTAAGCTTAAAGACAATCTGTCAATACACAACTCATTTAACAGCATCCTGAGTTTTGTTCTCCTATAGCCTGACAAGCATCCAGGCTAGCCCTTGCTCTGATGTCTCAGAATAAATATGCTGGGCTATGAAACCTTCCAAAGAAACCCAGCACCAACTAGTGAGAGCTTATGCAGAAAGATAACTAATACTGTTGACAATATTGCAGATATTTCCCCTACTTGTTCTATACTATTCTGATACAAAGTAAGGTTTACATTTGATGCCAGGATAATATATGCTGGAGTATCAAATGAAGCAAGAAGTATGGAGTCTGTAGGGCAGACAGTAAAGTGAAGAAAAGCTTATTTAAACAGAAAAGATAGAATACATGTCCAGTGATAACATACTCTAAGCTATTGAGAATGTGGTTTTCTGTGATGTGATCACATAACTTCCTTAATTCCTGAGAATTCTGAGGCTGTGATATATCCAGGCAACATGACTGCTGGGTATGGTGTTCTGCAACTGTATAAAACCACAGCTAACTCATTAAACTAAAAGAAGGGTACCTTAAGTAATTAATATTATTCCACTCAGTTTTCAGCAGTTTCTCTTAGATACAGGTATTTTCCAGAATAAGTATTTCCTAAGAAATTTTAATTAGAACTGTCCTAGAAAGAATTTAGCAATTACTCCTTTTTGATTTTACATGACACCACCAATCAGCTATTTTAATTCTTTCAGCATCCCAATTAGCCCAGTGTTAAAGATACTAATTATGGAAGACATAGTGTATTACATACACCACGAAAGACCACTACTGAATATGCTAGATTTATAATTTACTGGAAGATCTTTGTTTTCTCTAAGTGCAATTAATGAAGAACAACAACAAAGCGGTGACATCTAATCAGAAGCTTTTTATTATTTGAAAGTCTTTAAAGGGCGTGAAGCTTCTGATCAAGGTGAGTCTTTTCAAAGGCCATCTTTGTGCACCTCAGCAAGTTGAACAGAATATCCTTGGAAAATAAAGAGCTAAAAATAATTACTAACACCCCAATCATTTTATGAGCTATTATTTCACCAGAAAATGGAGAAAATATAACTTTAATCCTGAACAAAAACTCTTCAAGGTTTATGTTCTCTATAAACCTTTCACTGAGAACTGAAAATATAAGTTAGTAATGCAATAAATGCCCTAACAAATATATCAGATTTTTCACTTAATGCTTTTTACAGGCTTAAACCAAACTGAGTGAAAGAAAATCACCTTTTACAGTCTGACTCTTAAAGGAAAAATGCCTTTCTGTTATGCTTTTTAAAATAAGGCATGGTGAATTTATATCAACTTCACTGAATCTTGGGGCATGATAAAAGGAAGAAAATACGGCAGTGGAGTTAACATTCCATAGCATTCTTTCTTCACATATTTATTTCCTCACTGGCTCGACATAAGCCAAAAAAAAAAAGAAAGGGAGGGAGTAACCTCCCAGCTCCCGACATAGACATAGTTGAAATAAACCTTTGGCACACAATGCAGTCAAAGCTCTGGGCTTTTCCTCCTCCCAGCCTTGACAACCTGGATTGCTTCTCTTCAAATAAATCCATGCGCAAGATATTCTGAAGCAAAAGAGAACCAAACTCTGAATTTCAAATTTGTCAACTGGGTGCACCCATTAGGGCAGTAAATGAAGTTTTCCTTATTTTTCCCTTATCCAGCTGTCTTTCTGGACCTATTGATTTTAGAAAACAAAACAAAAAGACAGAACTATGTGCTAGTAAATAAACATTAGTACTGCTTTATACATCTCTACTGTCCTGTCTGATATTTTATCATCTTGGGTTTGAGAAGTTTTAATTTCATTCTAATGGAAATAAGAACTGGTCTGTTTGCTCAGTATTTAATCAAGAATTTGCTGCAAGGTTGCAGCATGCAGGCAGTGCCCCAAGAAGGGTGACCTTGCTTTAGTCAGTGAAGCCAAAGATCATTTATCACAGTTAACCTACAAATCTGTCTTTCCTGGGCCTCAGATCCATCAACCACTTGGAAGCAGTTACTCGTCCTGTCCTCCCCCTGCTCCCTAAAACATCAGATGGGGCTGATCTTTTCTATTACTGTATACTTCTCTGCTAATAAAATATATTTTTATGGATATGAAACCAACAGGAGTACTTTGTATTTATTTATACAGCTCATTAAAAGTAGATAGAGATTTGGAGGCAGAGAGAATGCCCCAAGCCTAGAAGGCTCAGGAAGACAGACCCCAGGCATATGCATGTATTTCACTTCATGTAAATGAGTTGCTTGGCTGAACTCAATGAGACTAAGCAATTATGTAAAAGCAGGCATCCTGGTCTTTTTGCAACTATACTCCTCAGCTAAGACATTACAGGAAAATGATGTAGAACTAGTAAATATTGGGAGGAGGAGACTGAGACGCACATGGGCAATATACTGACTATGCAGTCAAAAATACTTTATTATGTATTATTACGCCTCTGTGTTTAGAGTTACATCATATAGGACTAGTTGCAGCTCCCTAACCCTGACTCTCAGGTATTTGGTTCAGATGATGTTAGAAGAGAACACAGAATGGGGCAATACATTCACACCAACACTGTAGTGCAGAAAGTGCCATTCCTTCTCCAGACCCACACTCCTGATTTAGTACACCACTGTCTTTACATTAATGGAGACAGATACTTTCTAAAGAAAACATTAGGTCCTCTTCAAATAGGAAGAAGCTGGCAGACTGAAAATCCAATGTCTGATACCAACAGCAGTAATAAATGTAACAAATATGCTTGTGTTAATCTATTAAAGGAAGTATGAATTTGATTTTGAACTTGACCATGGAAAAACCCCTAAGTTTCTTAGGTAGAGACCACCATAGAAGGAGAAAACAGTGATCTCTCTGGTATGTAATTTGAAGAAAACACAGCACGATTTTGCATCAATTTTTTTTTAAAAAGTGAAACATTACATATCTACACATACCTGTATTGAAGTGTCTTTTTAGAAAGTTGCTTGAATTTAACACAAGAGTTTATGCCTTTTTACCTATAAACAGCTTGGAAGTCAATTACCAAGCCACCAATTCCATATATTTTAACTACAAATTACTGAAATACATGGATTTTAAGTGCCTGTACTCACATATGTGTGAGGATGCTGTGCTATCTGACACTCAGAAATTGGCTTGCAGTAGGGAAGAACTCAACCCTGAACTATTTTTGCAAATCCTATCCTGTCAAAGTATCATGAAAGAGAAAGAGCTAAGCAGGGAGTTACTGCTATTTAAGCATAAATCAGCATAGGTGATTTAAGAACTAAAATCAAAATTGTTATCTATAATAGTGACCGCTAAAGGTCAGATTTCCCAATGAGCCAGCTGCCGCTAAAAATTGACTTCCAGCAGAACTCAGGCCACTTGTAATGACCCAAAATAAGCAGGTGGATTTTCAAAAGATTTTGCACACATGGAATTTTGGAATCCATGGAGATCTGTGACAGGTCTGGTAATGTGTGCTGTCATTGAATGAGCCAAGCAGGTAAATAAACATCTAGGTCTTGTTTCAGGGTCCTAAAGGGACATTAATCTTCTGTGAAAGCAGATATTTGAGGGTGACAAGTCCTAGCATCTTCCAAATTGAGAAGAAGTAGCCTGGAGAAAAGGACCGCAAACGACTGATAAACACAGTATCTGGACACAAGCCCATCTGATTCCCAGAGAGGAATGCAGCAGTTGTGAGTCTGCCTGAATTATCTAGGTGACAGGAGAAGGCTTAAATATGAGAAAGGGATCACTGACACAGGTATAAGAAATAGGAGCAAATATATGGCTTTATGAAGGAAGAGGCAAAATTATGGGGGACTTTGAAAAGGACAAGAAGGAGCTCAGAAATGAGGGAGTGAAATGGCCAGTGCTGGGATGAGAGCTTAACAATACACAGCAAGTTAAATTGAATTTACTGGTTGCTTTTCATATGATAAGAAGGACGTTGATCAGGAGAGGGCATGACAAGTACATTACGAAAATCAAGATCAGAGTGATAGAGTTGGTTGGGGAAGACAAAAAGGTAGCTTGGAAAAACTGGGAAGAAAAAAGTACTGTAAAATGTATATAGCATTCTGGATGCATGGGATAGGAGAAGAAAGATAAAAGCCTCCCTAAGGCTTCAAGTCTAAGTGACAAAGAATACTAGCATTACAGTGAGAGCAGGAAACTTGACTGGGAATATGCTCAAGTGTGCACAGGGAATAGTAAGAATCTCTCTGTTGAAGCCTATGTTGCCCAATTAAGCAGGGCTAGGGAAAGAGCCTGACTGCTCAGCTACTGAATGTCCACATTACCCCTGGATTACTTTTGCTCATGCCAACTAGCATGCTCCCAAACCTACTTCCAGACACAGTTCAGAGAACAACTCATGCCCGGGACCATTCCCAAAAGGCAGCAGGTACTAGGCTCCTACAAGCTACAAGCAAGGTCTGCAATGTATTATGCTAGAAAATACAATTCCTATGATCTGTAACATGGATCTCACATTATTCTGGAAATTTTGATTTAAAAACCTAACACTGAACAACCCCAAAATAATAACTGCACCTGCAGCTGCACGGGGACCACATAAAGCCCACAGGAGATGCATGCCCGAGTGTTACTTAGCACAGCTGTAGCCAAGGTCTGCCACATGGCCTCGGGGCCAGAAGATAGTCCCTGGCTCTGCTTTAGTTAGTAGTATAGATGTAGGCTGTAGCTGACAGAAAAATGATATTCACCAAACACTATCTGTCAACATCTCAGGAAAATTCATGCCCTCACGGTTGCCGAATAAAGCTTGACTCAAGGGCACTCTAAGGATCAAATAGGAAAGAAATAAAAGGAATATAGCAGTATTCTGCAAAAGTCATAATGCTGAAGGAAGGCCAATAATAATCGGGAGCATGATTTTTTATGTCAGGGTGGTGAAATTAGTTTGAAGCACTCCAACAGTATACAGTACTAAACAGAACTTTGAGACTGCTACAAAATCTAACCAAAGAAGCAAAGAAAAAATGATGGTCCATTCTTAATCTGCAATGATGTCAGAGAGAAAACCATACATTTAATCTATTTTTAGATTTCCTTAAGTTTTGTAAGTTTGAATCCAAACAATATCAGTATTTAAAAACTATTCCGGATTGCTAAACAACAGGAACAAAAAAGCAAATATAAGTTTCTAAAAATGTGACAGAAGCAAAAATTTGATTTTTTCAATTTAAATTCTTTGCAGTAAGATTTTGAATTTATTAATTCAACATGAAAAATTAGGTCTTTTATTCATTTGTATTTTCAGCCTCCTGTTACAATAGTGATCACAAACCAAACACAGCTGGCATCTTTATTATTTTATTCACTGAAGGATTTAGCTGGACAAACATCACAAAGATGATGGCTGTTTTCATTGAATTTATGATCAAATATGCTCCAGCATAAGATCAACTCTGTTACATCAATTATTATGAGATGTGAATAATTTAACAGAAAATTGTCTATTTGTAAATCAGATCTTACAGATAGAAATTCAGCTTAGGTAGCAGCCAGTGAATATACACTGTATTATACATTAGAGAATTTAAAAGGATTTTTTATCACATTTACTGATAAATGTTGTCATTTACATTTTGCTATTAGTGAGCTGTTAATTCAGGCAAACAAGATTTCAAAATTTTATTTTAAACTTTAATTAAATTCATCTTTATCAGAGAAGAATTTAGGGATGTCTTGCAAAATTACAGAATATATTTCCTATAAAGACTTAATTAAAAACAATAGATAAACTACCATCACTACAATATTCTTCTGGTTTTTTTCCATAGATTTTCACCAGAGGCTGTTCTTCAGCCTAATACCAGGAGAGTTATAATAATTTTAACGCAGAATGTGTGCCTTAGGATAAGGGATTGACTCAATGCCTGAAAGAAAAAGGTCAGTTCCCTTTGGAACCACTTGCCTCTTTGCCCTCCAGCAATGACAGGTGCACCAGCCCTGTGCTGAGGCTTGTTATTCACAGTGTGTTGCTGAGGATATATAATCTAACCTCTCTGTTTTAATGCATCAGCAAGGATTATAGTCTCCTATCTTCCTATTTTGACACAGGTCAAGCAGGCACATATATACATAGTGACCTGCTTGCAGCCAGCATCTTTCACAAATGCTCAATCAGGAGCTTAAAACTTTCTATGCTAGGTCATTTAAAGAAGTCACAAAATTTAACTATGAAACTGGCTAGCAAATAACTGCAAGTTATGAAAGAAATAACTGTTTTCACTAGTCTCCTACGCTATGTGTTTCTGCATAATTAATTAAAGAAACCGTCAAAACCTGCATGAAAAAGGAAAACTTCTTGTTTCTCTGTTCTATATGGCAGGCAAGAAGTCAGATACATGAAGCAACACAACTGAAAATACAGAAAAGGAAGTGATTAAGATTTTTCTCTAATGAATTTCAAGACATGGTCACAGGAGATGCTTGTGAATGGCAGTACCTGAGTACCTGTGATCCCACTGCAGAAAAGGTGGTGGTCATTATCACGCCAAAACCCCCACACGAATTCACCATAAAAGTCAGTAAAATAAGTATTTGCCTAAGGCAAAGATATTTTAATATGTTTGTACCACTGCAGAAATCTTAACTGCTGTCTGTAAGTCTCTGGCTGGCAATTGAGCCAAACAGCATGGGTTTTGAGATTGGTTTAAATTATCGGCAGTGGTGACAAAACCCAGGAGCATTATTCGCATTATTATACTTATTGCCTGTCTGCACCATCTCTCAAATCTACATTTCTGAGATCCTAAGATGAGAATCAAAGGAACTCTTCAGTTAAAGAAAAATTATCTGTAATACAGGACAAACAGCAGAAAATAATATCAAGCACTTAAGACAACAGCAGTTGCTTAGCACTAAGCACTTTTGAATGCCAACCCGGTTTTCAAGGTGACTATCATTTTGACTCTCCTTTGAAAAAATCTTGCCTTTAATAGTTACATACAAATAATGAGAGACCCACCAGTAAAGTCTATATTATAATATATTATATTAGTAATATAAGTTCACTTATATTACTGCCTTCACAGTTATGTCTTCAATCCCTCAGACAAATATTTTTAAAACACATCTCAGAGATTCAATTTTGTCAGCAATGTCATTATCTGGAGAAGAAAGATCTCTGCAGAAAAGCCAATGGTGCAGAACTCCAGCAAGAGGGTAGAATTTTGAATGTGAGGATATAATGATGCCTCGTGCCTCTGATCAGAAAGCATTAGACTTCAAACCAAGAAATGATCACACTGTGGCATGACCAATACACTATATATGACCAATACACTACCAAATATATAATTCTGAGAAATTAATACAGCATTGGCATGCAAAAATGCATAAGGAGAAAGAAAAACTGGAAACATCTGAAGAATTGATCTTAAAGTACTCAAAAACGTTAATGAAGACCATACATTGAAAAAAACCCCATACCTGGAAACACCAAATAAACATGTCTATCTGATATACATCTCAATATCTTAAGGAATTCTTACGGAATTAATGAGGATAGCAAACAAATGTAAGGCACATTTCAGAAGTTTTTCCAGGAAATCTACACAAGAAGTTAGTTCTCTTTCCTCATTTCTCTTTATAGACTTATTACTGTAGATAAATTACTGTAACATTATCCAATCATGCTCTGCATTCTACAATATTGTATTAGACTTAAAAAAATATAAGTATATGCACATACTTCCTTTCTGGTTTTCAAATAACAGAATCTTGGCATGTATTTGTTGGAAAATCACACCATACAGAAGCAAAATACAACAGAAGCAGGCAATATGGAAGCAAAATTAGATTTCTTAAAAAAAATTAAAAAATGGCAATCAAAAGAAGAGGTGACTAATGAATTAGACATTGGATAAATTATTTTTTTAATTGGACTTAATAAGTGGTGGAACAAAGCAACAAGAAATAATGTTTGATGCAATGTCTATTAAAAATCCTTGCTCTGTGGATAAACTGTGAAGAGCTGTGATATGAAACAGTATCCCATAGACTGAAAACCAGCTGACAGAGCATAAGCAAAGGGTAATGATGAGTGGCAATGTACTGAGTTGGAAGGGAAGTGTCCAGCTGTGTCCCAGAGGGATTAGCGTTAGTCACAGTTTTATTTAACATCTTTATTAATGACCTAGACTAAGGGATATACTGCATACTGATTTAATTCTTAGATGTGTGGGCAGAAAAACCACAAAAAAAGAGCATAGAAAACTAGAAATAGTTATTTCCAGTGAAAAATAACTCAATATGGATAGGTCCAGAGACAATGCCAACAAACTCTAGTCCCATACCAGATACTGAATTAAATGCTGCAGAAGACATCCATGTTACAAAGAACATCTATGTACATTTGGGCTGTATTTTCATTGCTGTCATGGATGGGAAGGATATAGGACAGTAACAATGTAATTTTACTAATGAGTTATTAGTATTCTGGGAAAAAAAAAAAAAGACAAAGGCTTTTGTGGTCCAGTTTAGGGGGTTTATTAGTATTTTAACTGGGCCAAGAAGCTGTAACACAATACCTAAAGCTTAGCAACACAGAAGAGGGGTAATTGAGAATAAGGCAAAAATAAATTGAATGTCAGGATAAACATTCCATCAATGAGGTCTGTTAGGAATAATCTTTCCCCTAAGTTATAAAAGATGTAATATTTTAGCACTTTCTGGTTGCTCCAATTCAAAAGAAATATTCAAATATAAACCGGAAAGAATTTTTCAGCTTGGCAATAGGATAAATAGAGAAACTCTAGAGATCTTTCTCGGTCTTTGGCATCAATCAGCATCCTGTAATTCCTTAGCACAGAGCTGACAAGCCCCGCAGCCCCTGTGGGCTCAGCCCCCTGCGTGCAGCTGAACCCTTTGTGGGGCCACGCACACAGAAAATAGCACTAAGTGGGCACAAAAAAAAAGGCACTTAGGTGCAAACAAGAGGTTCCCACCACGTGAAATTATATTAATACACCCCAAATAGCAGAGAAATAAAACCAGCGGTGTTCGGAAGCACCGTGGCGCATCCCGTGGGGCTGCCGTGCCAGCACAGAGCTCGCTCTGCCGAACCACTGCCCGGGCTATTGCAGGGTTCCTGAGGTCCCTCTGGCAACGGGGTACTTATGGGAAATAGGAAAAAGTCCCGGGAAATACAAAAGGCTTTTTGGTTTTTTTTTCAGTGTTTCAGTATCACTGCAAACCATCAGGAGACAGAGGCAGGTTTATATGCCTCTAACATCACAAATGCTTCTAAAACATCTTTTCATTTTCTGTCTAGTTTCCATCCTTCCTTCCTCCCTTAGCCTGATCCCTTACCCCTCCTTGCTGGCAAGCAAGGGGCCGGCCCCGGCACCCCCCGCGATGTGCTTGCACTGCACAGAGCATACAGCCAGCCCTCTTCTGCACGATACTGCCTGAAATCCTCATTGCTCAGCTTTACCCATCAGAAAGGTTTTGCAATGACAACACTAAAGATTTTGTTTCTGCTGTGCTGGAGAGCTTGAGTACTCTTCCAGTTACAATGAGCAATGCTGGTGTAGGGAGAGGAGGTGAAGGGATAAGAGTGACAATTAGAAGAGCATTTTGTTCTTTAGCCAAAATCCCACTAAAGCAAAGATTTTCTTAAAAAAAAAAAACCCCAAACAACAGAACCCCAAATCAAAAACTCTTTCCCAGTCTCAACTCTAAGCAATTCCGTAGTCTATGCCATGCTTGAAATGAAATACAGACTCAAAATACATGGATTCGTCTCTATTCACTCACTTGGCTTTCTTCAGGAAGTTTTCACTGAGTAACAGTCCCAAAATAGGCCAATCCATCCTGGAATGCAACTTTTAAACACCCTGGCCTCAGGAAGGGAGGTCTCAAGTACAGAGGCCATCTTGTTAAAGAAAGAAATCCCCAGCAGTGGGACTGGCTGTGAGAATAAAGTGATATTTATATAATAAATACAGCCATGTTGGGGAATTACAAAGTAGTGGTCCTATTTATGCACAGCAGAATTTGTTTTCAAGTGCACCTTTTCTTTCCAACCTAATTTCTCACAATCCAACCCATTATGACAGAAGGATCTGAAAAAGCTTTTTATATCCTACCAAATATACACAAGGATAATTAGGTCTCTTTTGTTATTTTTCTGTAAGGGTTTATTATTGTGGAGAAGCTTTTGCAAATTGAAAGAGGTTGCATTGCATTCTGAAGGCAGAGCTGTTCTTGGTTTTTATTGTGTAGAGATAATTGAACAGAAAAGTTCAGGAAAAAAGGTGAAAATATAATTCATTATGAACTCTATAGGAAGATCAGATTACCACATCTTAGTTGTATTTAGAGCAGTATTGTATAATTACATTCCACAGCACATTAGATCATGCTGTGTGGGTGAAGCTTCTTACTAGACAGAAGCAAATGTCGATGCAAGTTTTGTTTCTTAACTTCATAAGCATTTCTACAAAATTTAGAGATCCCATCTTATCTAGCAAATAGTCTTTTTTTAATCTTTTGGTAGTTTGACAACCAAAGAATTTGGTGGTAAAGTCTCCAAAGAACTTAATTTACTCTAAGTGACAGTTACATTATTTCTCTAAAAACACTTCCCAAAAATAGCCTCTGATATTGACCAATTCTATTTTAAGAATTTTAGGGATCTGACTTACATAATAAGTCTGTTGGGTTCCACTTTGTCATTGCTGTTAAATTCCACACTTTTAGCTAATTTCCAGTTAAACTGGGAATTAAAGAGCTATTTGCTTGTCCCAAATATTGTTCCATTGTCTTGCTCTGCCTTTAAAATTCACATCTTGTGGAAGCTGGTCCAGTTGGTCAGGTACTGTTATTTTGCCTCCAAACTACCATCCTTTTTGGGAGGTTTGGGGTTGGAGTTTTTTGCCTCTCTTCCTTCTATCTTACAGACATGACGCTGGCTCTACCGTTGTAACCTCCCTGTATACAAACAGAATTCCAATGCACATTTTGAGGTAAAAGCCTCTTTGAAAACTTCTAAACCCATATTCTCACCCTTTCATGCCAGGACCTCAAACATATATATATATATATGTTATATATACATATCAAGATAAAGGGCCTGTGCCTGAAAGATGAAACAGTAGACAGTGAAAGCTTCCTTGTGTTTAGAAAATTAAAGGTGTATTCTTCCAGTCTGGGAGCATGAAGTTCGATGTCATGTTCTGTTGTACAGTTTCTATGGCAGTTTCTGTGTGAAAAATTCCTAAATTTCTATCTCCATTCCTCCCCTATAAATACTGTAACAGGACTTCCACTCAAGAGAAGTTTAAGGTATGGCTTTCAAAGATACTAAGATGTTGAGAGGAAGTAACTCTGTAACAAAACCAATACATGTTTAAAAACAAAAGGCTGTACGTTTTCTTTCACATAGGTTTCATGTTATTGCCAACTACCCTTAAAACAATTCTAAATGTGACATATTTTGTGTCATCAACAACCTTCAACAAATTAAATCAGGAAGCTGAAAAGGATGTTTTTTTTTTTTAGACTGGAGATGGCTGCTTTTTGAAACACGATAAGAAAGAAAAAAAATTCTAGAATGAGTAAGTCTATGCATGTGTTAAATTTTGCAGCTGAATTATAAACCCTTGGGAATATGATGTCTAAAACAGAAATGTTTATACATCCTTAACTACAGCTGTGCAAGCAACAGTGCTCTAATACAGCACACAGATAAAGATTTACACTGGAAAAAGAGAAAATCCTTTACACTTCAAATGTAAAGGATGCATAATTTTGAGGCATTGAGTATTTTCTATTATAGTAGAAGTACACATATGAAGCCCTGTACTCTGTATATTGTCATTGCTTTCAGTCTTTCAATCCCTTCATTTATGCTGAAAAATTGCAAATCCTTTATGCACAGAACATAGAAAATGTATAAATATTTTTCAAGAAGTTTCTTAGAATTTAAAAACTCTGATCTTATTTGAGTCAGCTTGTGATGTGATTGCAACTTGTGTCAGTTATGAAGCCTCAGAGACTGAGCAAGCAAACTGTGGGTTTTTTTCCTTTTTTCCCCTTATTTTATGAAAACAGAAATTTCACATAGTGTTCTTGAAGGAAATATAAGATAGCAACTTTTCAAATTCAAACCAATTATTGTACTTCTTAATACATAGCTGCTATATTTTAACAGTTTAACTGCTGTTAAAATACAGAGTCAGTCTAGGCCTGAAAATGGATGGAACAGCATACCAATATCTATTCACATTACTTACGCAAATATATGCCCCCAAGCAAACACATTCACACCAATATTAGTTTCCTTGTCCTTTCCCAATCCAGATCTAATTGCCTGTGTTGTAATATAATTGCTTCTTCCAAGCTTTAGGATTTCATTAACTACTTTCAAATTAAAAATGAACTTTGAAGTTTGTTGGTTGTTAAGGGACAGAATACAGACAATTATAGTTACTTACTTTTTAAAAGGAAAGCTGTGACTTTCAGGAAATTGCATTATTCCAAGCCATAAGATTGAGGTAGAATCAAGCATTGTAAGATGGCTGCAAGGATCACAAAAACTGGCACAATGATTTTAGATATTCACAAAAGCCAAATAAAAGTGAAGCTAATCTTCCTATTTCTTCCTCCACAGTAAACAGGAGATGGCCTTGTCCATGAAAGCCACCAAATTAGGTACCTAGTCTGAACTGGACAAGCCAGGAACTTTTCTATAGACTGTTGAAAGCCAATTAACATAGGCCAGTGACAATTAATTTTTGTGAAGGCCTGCACTAGCTTCAGTGCCAGCTTTATGTTCTCATTGCAGAAACCAGGAAGTTACTGCTGACCATGAAGGATCCAGCAGAACTGCAAAGTGAGCTACAAGGTCATTAAAGATGCCTGCTACTGCAGAAATACAGGTTTTGACTCAATGAATGAACATTGATAGTATCACATCCAACAACTAATTTTAACAATGCTGCTACATGAAGAGATTTCTCCTTGCTTGGTCAACCACACTTTCAAAAGTCATGTTTTCATTTTCGTTTTTTTATTTATGAAAAATGCCTTTGTGTTTCAGTTCAAAACACTGGATCAAATCAGTTTTGGAAGGAGCAGATAGAGAAAAAATAATGGAATGGTAAAGTGAGTATAGACCTAATCACATCTTGGATAAGTGACTATCTTATGGATTTTTCAGTTGTAGACACACTTCATTGCTAGTAAGATATAGAAAAAGGATTTGGATTTGTACTCTATCAATAACATTTCTTCTTTATAGTAAGGAAGCTCCTTCACCAAAATATTTTGTATCTTCAATTTCAGTTGTGAACCTGGAGATCTTTCAGTCTCCTGCTGATTTGTCTCTTGAACTCCCTGGTAAACTACCAGCAAGACAGCCTGTTAGTGGCAAAAATAAAATTTGGAATTAGTGCCAGAGAGAAAAGAGCAATCCTAGTGCAGCAAAGCCTTAGTCTTGTTGCAAAAAAATTTGGTCAAAAGAGTGTAGAAAAATTCTAACAGGTTTTCTGGCAAGGCAAGTCATTGACATAGCTGTGCTCGTGCTCAGTCAACTCAAACTCTGTATGCTTTCTTCAAAGTATAAAAGATGTTATTTGCTCAAGACAGTGTGGTCCAAATATCCTGTCTACAAAGATTCTACATGTGCTGAAAAATCTTCTAGTAAACTTTACACAAATGATTGGTTAGGCATCCCTGACTTAACTGAATTTTGAGCATAAAACCTTTCAGTCAATGCCCATATGATGTAAATGTGACAAAAATCAGGAAAGGAAATTGAAAGGAAAAAAAATAATCATGGTGAATTCACACTGAATTTCTTCATTCATGATAATTAAGATTTACAATAGTATGGTTATCAGTTCACAGCAATGACCAGATGGACCTGGCAACAGGGGATGATTACATAGAAACAACAGTCAAAAGTTGATTAGAAACATTCTTTAAAAGTTTCTTAATTGCTATAGATGAACAGAGAAAAGATTCAAAACTGTCACCCCAAAGCAGTAACATAGTATCTCTCCATGAGCTCAATATACTTGCCAACATTCCCAAGAATAAAACACAACATTTATGCAGCTTCTCCCTATTTACAGGTAACTGGCAATTCAAAACTGGCTTATTTGAGAAAAAAAGAACCATTTAAAGTCAGCTATGGTAACATCAGCTTGGCATGAATCATATCCTTGAAGAGTCAAAAGTGCAATTAAAAAAAAATACTTACTTATTCCATGCTTGTCTAAGGTTTTTAGGGCTGTACTGTGTAAACCGTTCTGTAAGAAAAAGAAGAAGCATATTCAACTACAACCATGATTTATTTTTTAAAAATATTCATTTACTGTCAATTTTCATCATTTATATTTATCTACTGCAGCTCAAGTCCTAAGACAAGGGAAGAAAACTAACCTACAAGCAATTGCCATACAAACAGGGAGAAGAAAAAACACCAAAACCCAAAAAAGACCCTAACTGTTAAAACAAACTAAACCAAACCAGTACGATCTAAAGGTCATTTACCATGGCATCACCAGAAATGGAAATTTTTACAATGAAGTAGTTTTTGACTGTCAGGGGGAAAAAAGAAGTCTGAAATCCAGTATTTTTTTTTCTTCATGGCAAATAAAAGTCTCTCTGACCTCACTGTCATGTTTTTATGCTTCTCAGGAGGCATAAGAGTAAGATGTGGGTCTGTGTGACACACAGGGACATGCAGAACATGATGGCCACTTAAGAGTCCATTTTCTAAAGAGTACATATAAGTAATGAGCAGAGGTAACAAGCACAATGACAGATTATTTACTCAAACATTAAATTGTTAAGTTCAGATATAACTACTTTCCCCTCTCATATCCAAGAAGATGCTTGATGTGCAATAGTACTCTAGTTGGAAGAGGAAGATGCTGTGAAGGCTGCTGCAGAAATGAAGAGCCACTATTTCATTAGCCTTTGTAACAGCAGCTAAATATCTTTCAGGAAGGAAAAAAAAAGGAGTTGTATTCATTCAAATTCAGCCAGAGAATATAGTAACATTTCCCATGAAGATCTGTTGCACTGAAATTTGGTTGTGTAGTCTGGTACTCACCATGGCCAGCTACTGTGGTGTGATAGCATTAATTGCTGTGAAGAAGTCCTAAACTTACAAAAAACCAAACAAACCAAAATAAACCTGCTTTCTCTACATCCATGAGCATGACATTTAATAGACCCACTGTACAGTTGCAATAGCATTTATACACAGCTATGCATGTATCTTATTGTGGAAAATAGCTGTAAATGTAACTTGGAAGGAGTTGCATTCAAATTCCTGTATTTGTCTACTTTGCTTATGTCAGTTCTAAAGCTGTCATGTGTACTCCATATGCAGTCAGTTCTAAAGATACCAAAGCCAAGGCACATGCAAAATCCGAGCATCAATGTGCATGCTTTGATTTTCTCTCATATACCAACTTTTTCTTTTTTCACACTTCAACTAAAAAGACAAATGCAGAAGCTTCAGCTCTCACTGATGTCACTACTGCAAGTTTTCAGTAAGCAGCAGACCTGTAAACTGTCTGAGGGCCACTTTATGTTTACAAATTTTGTTGCTTTAACCATAATGATGCAGTTAAAAGAAATTTTATCATTCACTTTTAGATATGTGTGACAAGTGTACTAGGAACTTGAAGCTACATGACTACAAATAGTTTCAGCACCAATAGAAATCATTAGTATCACGTGTAATGTTGTGTCTAAATTTAATCAAATAACTTTCTTAGCAAAAACACCAAATGCTAACTACATATTCACACTGTTAAAGCATTTTAGACACAGGCAAGTGAATAAAACAAAAGTTTGAAAGGTTTTTTGTGGGGTTTTTATTTTGTTTTGCTATTATCACCAACCAAGTTTCTGCATTTGGAAACTATTTGACTGTAGCTAACTGTAGATTAATGTAGCACCTAGCTGACATCTCTGTCAGAATGAAGATGTTTAGCTAAGAAAAGAGATGACTCTCAGCAACTCTTAGATGTGCTGTCATTACACGATTCTCAACAAACTAAAATTATTAGATTGAATCTTTATGAACTGTGTTATACGGTGTAATAAACCTTAGTTTGCTGTTAGGATTAGGATCTTGGGAGAAATAAATTATAGGTCATGTATTACATTTTTGCTAACATATTTTTACTAAAATATATTGCTGTAAATATGTGTCCACAAATAAAATATTTTACTGTTAATTTTGTGCACATTTCTTAATATATTTGAACTAATTTCTGATATATCTCATTGCTGAAAATGCTACCACACTACTTACTGTGAATTTGAGAAGCATTCAGACTGAATACCACACTACTGACGTTATGCTAAATTCTATAAATTAGAAACTCTACAGTACTTTCCAATTACTGATAAAGTCAGTTCCAGGCACTTAGCAGCCAGGGTACCATAAAAAGGAAAAGCAATTAAAACCCATTGTGGTAGGGTCATTTTTTCCGTATTTTCTCTTAAGTCTTGACACCCCAATGAGTGCAAAGCATAAGGGTTAAAGAGGGGAAACAAGAAGTTGCTGCATATATTCTTATCAAGAGGAGCAAGTGAAGAGATTTCCTTACAATCTTCTGTGTGCACACATTACAATAAAATAGCTTACATACCTGAGGCATCCAGATTAAAACTATGGAAGTAGCAATTTCTTTTTATCTCTATTATACATGGCATGCAATGTCTCCACTACAGAGATGCCAATGCCCTGAGGCAGGTCTTTAAATCAAATGGGCAAAGTAGTCAGGATGATTATTAGATGTAGCCATGGCTCAGTACCAGTAACATGTCACTGGAGTTTCAATGCCTCTGATTATGTTTTAATATCCAATAGTACAAATAAAAGCTGAGTACTGAAGCACGTGTTCTGTTGTAAGTAGTTCAACCATTGTACTGGCATTGAGAGCATGGGAGAAGAACATTACAGTTCTTATTGTACCAGTTGTTTCATAACTCTGCTCTCCAGAGGAAAAGCCTGAGCTCTGATCAAGTTGCATAGGCCTCAGCAGGAGCTGAGCTCAGCTCTGAATTTTAGTTTGCAAATCAGAATTGAAAACATATATGCAAACAGATGCTTATCGACAAAAACTGGAAAAAAAATACTTTCTATAGTAATAGTCCAACCATAACACTGTCCATTCATTTATGACAAAGGACTTAAAAATAAGATGCAGCTACACAGTGCCGTGTAACAAGAAGTCTGAGATACACACAGGAGTTCAGCTAATAAACTGCAAATTTGCACATTAATCTATTTTGGTGCAGAAAAATGTTGGGTGGAAAGAGACTTAAACCAACTTGAAGCATTGCTGAAAACCTAACCTAGACCTCAGGAGAGAGAGATTTTGATTTTATCTGTCATGCTGCAATATGCTTTGGTCAGATACTGAGCTAGCTCAAACTGACTTCAACAGAGCTACATCCACTTAAAACATTTGAGAAGTATCACATACAACATGTTTTCTTGACTATCAGAGGTTTAGTTTAATCAATTTAAACTATTTTTACTGTGCAAGGAAAATCCCAGAGTCGCCTAGTTGGCCGCATTGCCTTAAGACCTTAATGTCCAAAGATCTGTTTCAGTTCTACAGAAAATGTGAAAAAAAATATTGCTATACCAGATGAGTTTTTACTGAAAAAGTGATACACTGGGACCAGTTATGTAAATGCTGCTACAAGGGACATGCATGAGCAAAACAAACTAACTTCTCAAAGGGATCTTATTTCTTTAGTGTCTAGTATAAACACCGTACTTTATAGTACTTATATAGTACTTTATACACCGTATTTATCAGGCAGCGAGAGGGAAAACTAGGAGGAAGACATGGAGAGGGAGAAATCCTGTCTATAGAGAGGTACATGTTAGTCCATAGTTCTTAATTTCGAACCCAACTGAATATGCTGTGTGACTGCAGACTATGCTTCTCTTGGTCCTACTCTTTTCTCTCTACTCCAAGCAGATTAGAGGCTTCTTACTTTAAATGCTCTGTATGGAAAGAAACCACATGTTGACAAAATACACCTCACATTTTTCTACATAATTTTGTGGTCATGGTTCCGAACAGAGTGCTGTTAACTTTCATAGACAGTATAATTAGATGGGACTACTGTGTTAACTAAGCCCGGACTCATGTACATGCCAGCTCTTAGTATTCTCCTGAATTCAACCCTTAGAGAAAAAAACAAAACAAAAAACAGAGCTGAGATAAAGCAAACCCAGCTGATTTTGATTTCAGAGTTGCCAGAATAGAGAAGCTACAGTAATCTTGTCCTTGACTCCACCGTGGACCAGTTTTTTAAGTTCCAAACTGTGAAACCACGGTATTACATACCTAAAAACAGCAATCTTGCAGTTCCAACAGGCAAAAAAAGAAGCAACAGGCAAAAAAAGAAGCAACTTAACCTCCCAACTTTTATCTGAGCATCTCCTGCTTATGTCCAGTTAATGACAGAACTGGAATTCAGTCTCATAATTACATCCCCGAGTTTGCTTCTGAGTTATTGTTCAGAGTGAACAACCTGTATGAATATCTCTGTCCTTTACTGCTCGATAAGTTTAATAAAACCAAATCTAAAGCTATACATACCTGACTGTGACCAACTGTATGAAATTACATTTTATGATACTTTCAAGCATATGGTATTTGTTTTTCAGATGCTCCTATGGATATGATCATAAAGAACAGTAATATCAGTCAGTAGATCTTGACTCATGTGAGATCCTGAAAATACTGCACAATTACTGTGAATGTTAAGGAAATCTTTGCCTGACACACATTAATAGAGGCAGCAGTTACTGGCAATCTAAACCTTGGTCCAACCTTGTGTAACAAAACCCGTGAAGCAAAAACTTAATGTCCCTTTCTCAGAACTGAAAAGCCAACAGGCAGATGTGAGAATTTCACGCAGACACATCATCACCCACCCACACAGCCCTCCTCCAGAGCATTCGAGCCACTGTCAAGAACGCAAGGCACACCATCTTGCTGATGCAGCTGTTCATTCTCATGAGGCTGAGATTTAAGAAATCTGAAAAACTTTATGTTTACAGATCAGGATTTGACCTCAGATGTATTTTGAATTTTTATAGTTGCAAATTGTGAGTATATATACTGTATTTCAAGTATTTTTAGATTATTATTATTAAATGTGTTTATTCTGAATAAAAACACTGGAAAATCAACACAGTAAGCTCATTGGAAATTTAAAGTAAAAGGTATGATTTTAATTTCCTTTATGCAAGCACTTAAATATTTGTGAATCTTTTGGGAACATATCTGGGGAAAAAATTTGATCCTCTGCATTTTTATTCCAAATATACAGTCATCATCTTCACTAGCAACTATGCCTCACTGTTACAGAGCTGGCTTTTCACATGGGTGCTGTATTTCACTAGTCAAAGGTGATTTTTGCATATGAGAAAAAAAGAAGGAAGAGATTTTTGGTTTTGTTTAAATCTCACAGCACCTAAAAGTGTATACCATTTGCTTCTAAGAAGACCAAGTTAACCAAATCTTGACTAAGTGGCATGTTCATAACCAAATGCAGTGTAAAGAGATCCCTATTTAGGACTGCATAAAAAAGAGCAAACATATAGTATTCGTATTCGTCACTGCAAAAATGTAGCAACATCTTCCTGTAGCACACCTTTTACTCTGAGGATGTTAGAAGAGTATACAAAAGGTCTAGTCTAACATATTACATCCACGACCTCAGAAGCCCAGGCTCAGAACCAAGACTCACTGCTCTGCTCAGCACTATACACAACCCACACAGAGATGCTGGGTGGTGCAGTTACACAAATGTTTAGCAGTCCTCGGATCTGAGCTGCTCTTTGTTTCAGACCTTGCAGCACAGCTTATTTAATGCCTCCTGTGCCTAGGAGGATTTTAGGACTGTGCCCCACAAACAGTAGCATCCATAACTGAAGCTATAAGAATAACAGCAACATGGAAGCAGAAATGAGCAACCAGAGAAAGAGAAGGAGGAAATTTCTTGGGCTGGTTGATTTGACAAACCTGATTCACCAAAAAATTATGTTCTTAAAACAACTGCTCCCAAATTCTAGCCAGTTTGAAGGCCTAAGGGGGAGGAAAAAAACCGCTGGCCAGAAGGCTCATCCAGTACACTCAGCCATACTAAGTGGCCTTAGAAACAACAGTTATTTCTTTCTATTTCTTATTTCTTTTAGACAACGACTTTACAGCAACACTATTATATGTGCATACTCACTTGTGTGCCCACACATATACCATGTTCTTGACTGCAAACATCATTATCTGCCTGATAAACACGCTCCATCTGACAGCCCCGCATCAAGGCCAGGTTCAAACAGAAATGAATTTCAGCAGAACTCACTAGTGAGCTTATTAGCAGACCATTGCAGGAATACTGGTCTGCTGTGAGAATTGAAAAAATAGCACTTGCATTTAACATAAAACAAGATGAGGGTTTTTTCTCTTTTATCAGTCAGAAAAACACATGAACTATTATACCTTTGCCACGTTTGCTTTGAAAGGACCTAGAATAGGCAAGAAAAGCAACATAAGAATTAGAGACAGAATACATTTTGATTTTTAGCTTCTTTTCAGCACTACTGATAATCAGCTTCTAGTCTAAACCAAAGAACTTAAAATGCAGTTTGACTTCAAGGCATTTTTATGTTGCTAATCAAAACATGATGGCTAATATGCATTCCTTGATTAATGTTCTTCTCTATTTAAAACCAAATGTGATTAGCTTAAATGCAAATATTTAAACATCACCATAATTAATATTTTGAAAAGTCTAATTCATGATTTCTTTAAAGGGGCTTTCTCCACATTTAAATTAAGTCTAACGTGACTAACACTGTATTGTGATATGTAAGACTCATATGCTATTTTTGTTAAAGATTCAATGCTAAAAATATTTAAATTGTGTTAGTAAAGATACAAAGAGAAGCATCCATGTTGACAAGCAATTTTTCAAGCACTATAATATTTGCAGCACTAATGTACAATTTTGAGTTTTCACAGAAATTCATTCACAACTGGAGTTTTATCATATACACGAGCTAAACTGTGGGGTTTTGTATGCCAAACGTCATGAGAAAAATTACTTCAGCTCGTCCCCACCCCATCCCATCCCCTCTCCTCCCTTTCGAGAGAGTCTGCCTTAGAAGTGAACAAGTTGCATAAAGAGGAAGGATAGATGCTGTTTTCTAAACTCCCCCCTGAGCATGAGCAGAAAATGTAATTTTGATAGATAGCACTGTCTGAAGTACTGGACTTCTACATTAAATGGTTCCGCCTTTTCATCAGTGCTCACCCTGGTTCCCCTGCATATATAATAGGTTACTTTCACTTTTCAACTTAATGTAATTTTATTTGAAGAATGGTGAAAACACTGACAACTCTGCTCCTCTTGGTTTGTAGACACCACAGAGTTGAGGAAACACTAAATGACTCAATTTAGCTTTGGCAAAAAAGGGGGAGAAATTTGAAATCAATTCTCTTTTACAGATGCCTCTCCTTTCTTCAAGTACTTAAATTCTTGGAGACTACATCTATACCAGTAATTTAAATGTGCTTGAGACTGCTGTCTGGCTGAGACACCATCACTGTCCTATAGTCCTACTGCAGCACCCTCCCACTTCCATCCTCCAGTACAGGAGATGGGAACCTCCCTCTTCTCACGGAGAACAGTCCCGGACCCACACTAACTCCCTAACCATGCCCAGGAATTAATTATTGGTAAGTGCTAGCTGTCATGAGCTAAAGGCATGCCAGAGGCTGCTCTAACAGTTTAACAGCAGACTCCCACGTTGCCTGGGAACATTCACTGGCATCAATGTAGACGTAAATAAACAAGATACTGATTCAGCATGTAACAAATTGTTGACAGGCTTTGATGAGACTCTATAGGAAAAACTGCTATGAAAGTTTGAAAAGCCATATGTTCTCATATACAGTATGTTCATGTGTTTGTGCCAAAGGACTTTAGTCTCTCAGCCCAACCCTACTCTAAATGAAGACTAATCCTTTGAAAACAACTTGCCTATCAATCAACTGTTAAGATGCAAGTAGGCAGATCATATTTCTAAACCAAATCTATATTTATTGATCACCTGGGAAGCAAAGCAGAACTCCTGAGTCAGAAAACCAGCTCTGCAGTGGTTTTGTCAGTCATAGACTCATAATTTTTTAATAAATCCATGAAGTACCTGTCAGTCTCCGGCAAATTCTGTCTTATGCAGTATTTCCAATGAATGCTGTTTTCTCTCTGTTTCTTTTTGTATTCCACTTTCTCCTTAAGGAGAGACTCTTTCTCTTACCTCTTTTCATCCTAACTTTAAGGATTCTCTTTTGAAAGTCACTGCTCAGCAGATGCTTCCATTGTCTCATAAAGGCACCTTTCAGGTATATTACTCTCTATTGTATCTGATCATTTGTTGAATATTGGGAGGTTCAGGCTCCTATACTATCAGTCCAAGATGAAATATTTAACTTTCTTTCACCCAAGAACAGTATTATAAGGAAACTGATGCACAGTGAACATGACATACCATTCTCACGTTTTCTCCACCTTCCTAACAAGTTACTTCTTCTCCTTGATCTCCTTGATGACCATTTCTTCATGGCCACTGTGACTTCATTTACCTTCTGTTGTGACCATATATTACCTTCTCCCACTTTTCTCACTGACAATACCCTCTGATAAATCTATTTAACTTCCCAGGATGGAGGATCAGTCCTAAATAGTAACTGAGAATGTAGAAAAAGTGAAAACTTAAGTGTAGATATTGATCCAAAGACTTATCTTGCTTAATTATTTGGGTAGGACTCTGAATCCAGAACAAATGCCTAGAGAGGAAAAGTCGGTAAGACTCCAGACTAAGAAAAATGGGAGATTTACTAACAATGGAGAGAGTAACATGCAAAAATCAGGAAGATTTGGACACAAGACTGGTAAGGAAGCAGCTTGTTTTGGAATACTGCATCATTTCTGCTCATGCAGAGATAAGACATAGCAAGTGTCTACTTTAATTTCCTTCTTGGAAATATGGGTCGATTCGTGATTGGATATGCTTTAGTGCAGCTAATCTACACATTTCTGAAAGCATTGTAACCAAAGAATAAATAGTGAAAACATGTTCTCCAAGCCGTGTGTCAGGTGGTCATGTCCATCATTTATAGTGTCTTTGTCCAACAACCTGTAATATGGGGTTTCTAATCCAGATGAAACCTCAAGCTTTTACTGAAAGAGCAACTAACATAACACTTTTTGAGAATTTCCTCAAACTGGCTTCCTATTTGAGGGTAGATAATTTACTTTACTATACTGATTCAGAATGGCTGGGTTTCTTTGGTGATACCTGAAGACCCTGTCAAGATTATAGCATCTTTCACATCAAAGTGAAACACAGAGGTAACCCAAAGTTACTGAAACACTTCTGAAGTACTTCAGAACTTTCAAATGCATTATTTAGATTATTCCTAAGTTATTTCCTGAGCAGGGCATGTGTGCATGTGTGTCTGTGTGCACAGGTGCAAACATAAACTGAGTGGACCAAGACTGAGGCCCAGAGAAAGCTTAAAGATCAGGCCAACTTTTAGCTTTAAATATCTTCTGTAGTACTTGGAGCATTTGTTAGATAGAAAGCAATCAGAGATCTCAAAGCAGGTAGATAAAATGCAAATGGCAAACAAAATTATGACCATTTTTTTTTCACTATTATAATCTGTTAACATCACCAACGTTAGGGGTTAGATGATGTAGAGTCACCCACAGCTAACCTTAGGAACACATTTCTTATTCAGGCTCAGAAATGTTCCTGCATATTAAGATGTCAGAGATCATCGTTGTTTATGCACTGGCTGCTTTCCATAATAATCAGACTCTTGTCCACTGTAGTAGAGAAGAGACTAATGCCATGTTTTTCAGACACGTTTCTCCCAGTAAACTGTGATTAGTTCACTGAAGCACAAGACCGTGCCCTATCAAATCACAGCATGAAAATTAGTTATTGAAGTCTGGATGCAAACAAGAAATACAATGAAATTTTGTTTCTACTCTCAATGGTCTTTCCACAGACATTTAATGTGCCCAGCATTTTTTAAGCTATAGTAACTATTTATCACTGGTACTTTCTGTTCAAATCCTTTTGTTTTACGCCTGCACAACTCAGTTCAGAGCATCAAAGCCTTGCCTGAATGCATGTCAATATCCTGATCAGTGTTCTCTGCACTTGTGAATTTATCACACTTAGTGTTAGCAACTATCAGCCTTAAAACTCACAAACACATGCAAAGCACAGGAGTTACTTAGCCCCATATCACTTATATTTAAACACAGTCATTTCACAAATCCTAAAGAATAATGGAATTGATTCAGACTTGGTAAGACATGTCAGGGTCCTTCCTGTATTCTTCCGCTAAGAAAAGGAAAATATTAAGTCATCTTAAGTGTATTATTAAAGCCTTAACCTCCATTACTGCTCCAAACAAGTCAGTCATGAAAGCTAAAGTGTAATAGTAATTTCAGATCATCAGGGAGGGGAGCATGTCTGGCTGAGCATCTGTGGAAGGGGATAATGCAGCCTTGCCATAGCCAGAAAAAATTTGTGCACAGAATGGCATGAAGGAAAGCATATTTTTAAGAAGCAATAGAGAACCTGGTATCCATGACCGAACATCTCCCACAACTCTAATGGCCTGAGCAAATAGCTTTAATTCCAGCCTAGCCCACAAGTCAGAGCATTTTATCCAGAGCATACCTGGTACACCAGTATGATCCCAGAGGTGATGTGTTTTGCTGCTCCAACCATTCCACCCCTTACCAGCACAAAATCCAACTACTCAGTTTTGGGGTATGTAAGCCAGTTTTGGTTGTCCAGTTAGATGACGCTTTCTATTGCTGTAATTTCTAAAATCAGCAAATGAGGAACCATAGAGCAAAGAAAAAAATCCTTTTACCAAGGTCATCAAGGACATAGGGTGGTACAAAGGGAGCGCAGAACACAGTATATGTACAGAAGAGGAATTTTATTTTTTGAGGGCTCTCAGACCTCCACAGTGCAAGGGAATTAAGGAGCTCAGTGCTTTGCATTAACAGGCCCTAGAAAGATTAAATAATTGCTAGCAGGAATAATAATTACTCTGACTTACAAATGTACATACTTCACAGATGTGGAAAGGATCTGAGAGAACAAAGACCACATCATGCAGAAACAGTGAAAATACTGAATGACCATTTTCTCTCTTGGAAGCATCTTTCCTCCTGTCCCCACTCTGCCTTTGTATAAATATTATGTATTCATAGCTGAAAAAATCCATAGTCTGGGATGGAAAAAATAAGAGCAAGTCGAACACAATGCCTCTATAAAAATTAGATTTAATGAAGTGCCTACAGTGGATTTACTTCCTGATATTCTTCTGTGGTAATAAACCCACATCCCTTAACACACTTGGAAGCCAAACTGAAAAATGAAACCAGGAAATTTCTTGGCTGCCATCTACTGGTCAAGACTTTCCTGTACCACACAGAAGAATAAAAACAAACCAACCCAAAGAGTGCTCACTGACACCTCTAGGTTTACTCCTTACAGTCCATGTTTTTGGACTGCTATTACAGATCACTGTATTTCTGTAAGGATTCTGTGTTTAGGCTCACCTTTTAATCAGTATCAAGAAGGAGAAACACAAAAGCTTTTAAACTTAATGACACATGGTTTTAGGGAAAAACACCGCTGTATTTTTAGTATTTCAGTGAAAAACTGCACTTGTTAAAGACGTTCCTACTAATTCACTAGAAATTGCTAGAGTGTGACTTCACTATACAGAAGTAATATAATAGCTTCTACTAGGGCAGAGACTAAAAAAGCAAGGTGCAAGAAAGCTGTCTGTATTCCTGTTTCTTGAGGCTTTGTGTCCCTGTCAGGGTAAGCCCTACAACATATTTCTTTCTCTCTCCCTCTTATTTTGAGAGCTACCTAGATCTCTTTGTACTTTACAACTCTCCTGCCTCTTTGCTACCCCAAAGAAGCTACTCCAGTTCTGCAGATCTGATGTACAAGACAGGCTGAAATGAAAATGGAATACTCTTTATGGCTGACCTATAGGATGACTTGAAAATTAGATTTAAATTACATAAGATGATATAAGCTGTCACAAATGGTGAAGGGACTATCATTGCAATAAAGGAGAGCCAGGAATTTACTGAGAGACTTAGGCCTGCAAGGGCAAAAATACCTGATACTGGATTCCTGGGTCAATTTCCATTACTTATTTCCAGACTTCAGTCATATGTTTACAAATGGAACCCATCCTAGAAAAATATTCTATGAGCCAATTAAGTCCTTCATCCAAGAGCATCTAGTAACCTCTTCTTTACCATCTAGTCCAAACCCACTCACAGCAGGTCCAACAAGTTCAGGCTGCTCAGGTCCCATCCTGCCAGCGTTTGGACAGAATGAAGATGGCAAACCTCTCTATAGTCTGTTCCAGTATTTTATCACCCCCACCAACCAAGATACCTCCTACTCATTCACCTGCTTTGCCGTGTTTAAAAAACTGTACTTCTAAGATCCCCACTCAAAAATTCACATGACTAGGTATATTAGAGCTGGAAGAAGGGCATTATGGTTCATGCACTGCATACCAAGTCATTTCAAAGTTTGTGGGCATGGATGCAATTATCTCTGTTCTGTACTTACAGGAAGAGAATTTGGATGAACTTGGTACTTCTGCCTACCTGGTTTAAAATGGGGTAAAGAGTGGACTCCAGGCCATGTATCTTCATTTGGTGTTCCAAGTACCTGTGCATAAAAGAAGAAAAAAACACACACTGCTTTAATGGGAAAGGCTCAACAAGTCATAGCACTATAGAAAGCTACTTCTCATTGTAAGTTCAAAGTACCTTACAACCTAAAATTTAAATAGGCTTTGTGGTTGGGGGATGGGGAGGAGGAAGAAGATACAGAAAGTTAAATTATTATAATGGTTTCAAGGTACCAGCGGAGTAAAGTAAATCAGTGAAGTAGATAAGAGTGCTGTGTTCTTGTCAGATTGCCTATTTAACCAGCAGATGGTAAAGCTACTTTCCATTGACAAGGATCAAGCTGTCTCAGAGCACTGGTGTTACAGAGCCTAGACAATTTAGCTCAGAAATAATTTCAATCCCTATAAATTTAAATAAGATGAACGGATAACTAACAGATGCCAGGATAAAAGATTTATAAGAAGGTGAAAGGGATGATCATGAGTGTGGCATGAACAGGAATGCACTGCAAGGAGTTGTTATTTTGCCTGTAGTATACATAAAAATAGTAAATTCTTAGGAGATACAAATTTTACCAACTTGTGTGTTATGTGTTGTTTCTGTGCACTTCAACTGCCCCCCTGATTGTAATGTAAGTCAGACCAACTCACAGCCGCAAAGTATTTAACACTTCTCACATGTGTCTTATATCCTCTCTGACATGAAAAGTTCACCCTTCATGTCTTTGGAACAAATAGTAAGTAAATTCAGAGGATTGCTATAATTAGTTCTCACAAACCTGTTTTGCTTCATAACACATAACTGTCAACACTTGCTTTAAGTAAAGCCAAGAGGAACACCTAAATTAGCAGCTCTAGAAATACATTTCTGAATGAGTTGTGGAATTTGATGTTTCACTAGTAAGATCTTTCTTTTCAAAATTTACACTCAATTTCTACCACGAATGAAATGCTAGAGACTCCTTTGAATATTTGTTATAAGCTCAGGTCCTGGAATAAAAGGCTAATTTTCTAAAGTGAAAGCAATTCACATCAGTCTGGTGCTTGTTTTGCATTGTCTTCAATGTAAAAAAGCCCATCCCAGTCCTGCCCCTACCTGCACTTCTAAATAAATCTTTTGCACCTGAACAGCTTGAGTCCCTGTGACATTCTGTGGCCATTTACACCAGTATAAAGAAAGCCCAAAGCTAGCATGAAACTCTTTCATCCAAAAATGTGAAAAACAACATCTACTCCAAATCATTTGGAGCTGAAGAGATATTTCTTTTTTTTGGTGTCTGCTGCAACGTACATATGAATTAAGAGTATTAAAGGAAGGACCTTTCTAGAAATGCTTGTTTCACTTCTTAAGCTATGTAAACATTTGTTCATGTTGATAAATTCAAGCTGAAAAAAATTCTTAGAAGCAAAACTGGGAAGGTAAAACAAAAAATTCCTCTTCAACTCAGCTACAATTCATCTCATAAAATTTAGAAATGGGCTTAGAAACTTCAGGCAAAAGCAAGTGATCTCTAAAATAGATACGATTTTTATCTACAAGGTGTGCTTTATGACTCTAGGGCCGCAAATTTGTTATGCAATTTACAATACTAACATGTTTCTAATCTACGAATATTAATGCAAATATATTTTTCTCCACTATCAAATACAATAGGCAAAGAGTCCAACTTAGATGCAGTATGATCAGTGGGAGGTGAAAGCCGAGCACCAAGGTGTCCCAAAGATGACAGTATCAGTCCATCTAGAGAGTACATTTTCACACAGTTACTTCTATGTGCAAAATCACTGATTTTATTTGTAAATATTGTTAGTAGCACATTGCTTTCAGTCCTTGTGATATGTCTTAACTGGCATTTGAATAAGATAAACTTGGCCCTGCAACCCTGATTCATCACAACGCCCATGTTCATTTCACTTTTGCTATTAGAGAGAGCACAATTCTGTCATTAAACACAGAAGTTAGGAGATATTGTCCACGTTATGCCACTAAATCAATTCGCAAATAACTTTCACTCACCTTTGCGTTAATCAGGCTCCTGGTGCCAAGTACCTCCCAGACCAGGAGAGGGAGCCCGTGGATCAAAAACAGATTCATTCTTGCCTCAATTTGAATTTAGAAATAAAGTCCTCAATTTTGCAACCCCTCTTAGCAAATCAAAGGAATATTTTTTTCATGAAACATTATGAATGTTAGAAAATTAGCCACATCTTTCTAAATGTGTGTTCTTAATTATCTCATTTTAGATGAGACAGATGTAGTTAAGGAACTGTACAGATTAATATTAAAAAACCAACTAACAAACTCTGAAACTTCCAGTGCAAGGTAGAATATTTACCAGACCACATTAACATAGAACTTAGACATAATAAGTAGATTATTCTGATTTTCAAAGTAACATCAGGCCCAGTAACAGAGAGCTTGATGGGAGATCACTTTTTAAATGAACCATATGTGACTCACTATTTTTTGTTTCACTAGTTTTCCAATCTATTTCTTCAATAATATTCCAGCACATCTGCTGCTACAGCATTTAACAAGTTCTGTGCATTGGAGTACTCAAACCACCTGCAATATTTATACCTTCTCTCAAGGGACAAAAAGATCTAGGGGTTTTCAATCGCCTATATGTCAACCATTTTTAAGGCAGGGGCACTCGGTAATTCAGGCAACCACTTTATTACAATGCATAGTACCAACACCATACAGATCATACTTCCACACAATTTTTAACATACGCAATACAGAAATTCACAAAATGTAGATATCAATCAACAAAACAAGGAGGAAAGGGAGCAGAACAACTGTGGTTTTGGATAAGATGAAACAGTCACTGCTCACAGGTATGTCAACATAAAGAGATTTGTAAGCATCACCTTGTAAGCGATGCTTCTAAGCAGCAATCAATCCCATTTTGATGAGGTGGGATTAAGTACTCCAAAGCAATGAGTTTTGACACCTGCTAAAAACAAAACAAAGTGGAGTTCACAGGTAACAGCACAGTGACTGAGGATTTGCTGCTTACAGAAGAGAATTAAGGGACCAACATGAAAAGGGTAAGTGGAAGAGGATGGGAGAACCCACCAGTGGTCTTGTTTTACTCAAAAACACTGTCACAGCAGTAAAGACTACTTACCCAGACCAAACCACTGGCAACATCTTAGCATCCACCTGATCACATCACATTCTTTACACTGCAAGTGCTGGAGTGAAAGTGTGACCTTACCAGTGGAAGTGGAAGATAGAGGAGGCACAGCAGCCTGGGACAACAACTGAGCAGCAGGAGCTGTTATTTTACAGGTCACCTCCCAGCCCCAACTAGCCTATCATGGTCCACAACGTCTCATCCCAAGAATGTCACCACGAGTTCTGCCTCTTCTACATTTTAACACTTTTTCTTGGCATTTCTTGTTCCAAAACTCTAAAAATAACCACCATTGTCATGCCAATCAGGTCCCAACTTAATATTGGAATAAAGCTTTTATATAGCATTGAGAATTATTTGAATTATTTTTTTGCTTTCTCTACTGATAATCTGCTTCTCAGTGAGATAAACATTCAACTTGCATGGTTTAGTATTGTATTTTTTTTAAAAAAAAAAGAGTTCCTAACACAAGAATAATCTACAATTCTCAAATTTGAAATGGATTCAGTGTTTTCCAGGGATGGTTATGGTTTCTGCAAAGAAAATTCCAAAACCTATTAGGGTTCTGCTGTTCCACACTGCAGATAACACTCTAGGCTCTTTTATTCTCTAACAAATGAGGTAAAATGACCTTCTCATTTGAAACTTGCTATTCAAAGTCATGATCAGATTCTAATTTCATTTGTAGGGTGAGAAGTCTATATAAAAATAACAGATTTACTACAGATCAGGGTACTGAGGGCCAAGTACTTGCACTGCCAGTTGATAGTGTTACAGTTTGACAGAAAGTTATGAAAACAGAACCTCCTGTTCAAATCTCCATACACAAGCATGATATAGAAAGATTCCCAGGAAATGCAACATAACTGCATTAAGGGCTATTGCATTGCCTTAATTTTTTAACAGAAGAAAAACGTTTGGGTTTTGCATCTGATTTTTCAAAGACTCATCATTCCCTGGTGTGCAAGGGAATAATTACTTTATGGTGAGCTTTATGCCACTTTCCCAACACAATTAGTCATGTTGTCCTGTATTCTGCTTGGAATGCAAAAACATCCCACATTACTGCCATGTACTACATGAGCAGCAGTGGAAATCTTTCCTACCAGCTCTTTCCCAATTGCTGGCATAATTAATAAAGGAAAGCATTTCCCTTTACACGACAAGATTTGAATATACAAAGCTGCATATTACTGAAATAATGCTTTAACCCTTGTTAGATCTGATGATCCTGAAGAAAGGCAATGGTTTGGACTTCAGCAAGACAAAGAACATGCAGCCTGTGGTATTATTCAGAGCAGAATGAAAAACAAGACTAGCATGCAAATGAGCTGCCTTTCCTTAGACAAGGTTTATGGAAATCAGGCTAAGCAATATGCAGAATTTTCAATTTTTTTAATGCTAGGTCAACCTGATGAGCAAACAAAGTTTAGTAAAAAAAGTATCAGGAGAATGCATTTTTTTTTTCCTTTAGAAAAAGAGGGTTTTGTTGAAAAAAGCCCTGGAATTTTAACTAGGAAGAGTAGGATGAGTTACAAGCTGGATGTAAAAATGGTGGGTTGGGTTTTTTTCCCTTCTTTGGTACTTTTTTTTTATTTTATTTTTTTAACTTTTAAGGCTGTTCAAGATTTCTGTTCCAGTCTTCCTGTCTGCTTGGTAAAACATACTGCATTTAGTAAATCATTGGGTGTGATGTACCACAGGAGGCAATAGCTGCCCGAGGAACTGAACTTAAATGAGAGGTAGAGAATAAGTATTGCAGAGCCATTTCCAAATCAGCAATCTCTTCTTGTTGAGTGAGATTTAGAGGTTTCAGATGTTCAGGTTTTCAACAAAAATCTCCTCTATTCTTCTAAAACACATATACCTAATGAAGTTTTCAACTTAGTCAAAAACCTAGGAGTTCTTTCCCTTTTCATTAGAGGAAAGTGCATTACTGCTTTAGATTTGGCCCGTGAGGAGCAGTGTAAGTTACAGGGTTTCTCTAAGGCAGCTCCACCACTCTCAGAGCCACCTCTGAACACAGAATTTCCCATCTGTTCTGGAAGAGGAGAAGCTTATATGATATCTCTCTCTTGCAATCTGTCCTGGTGCTAAGCCATTTGTCCAGATGATCCACCTACAGCCACATTTCCCTCCAGAGGAGTCACTGTTAGGTAGATCTTAAACACATCCTCCACAATCAGGGAAAGTGCTGTATTATGACCTGATAATGTCAGTGAGCACGAAGTGAAAACCAAAGGAGTAGTGAAGATCAAAGGATGAACTTCATCCTTCAAGTTAGCATTTGGGTTTAGTATAACAGGTTAAAAAAAATTCAGCAACTATTTGTGTATTATGCATGCTGACTCAGAGTCTGCTGACTGACAACTGCAGAAAGGCTTCCTTCAACTCTCTGCTGGGCACAATGGGTGACAGCTGAGAGTCAAGTTTAATATCCAAAAGATAGAGTAGTCAGAAATGGAATTGCCTCAATACCAGTAATTTCTTCACATCAGGAGCTTAGCAGTTTGGTTTTGCAGTTCCCTTCCCGTAAGGGCCAGTAAATCTATTTGTTTGTGTAATGCACTTACACATTTGTTAGATTGAGGCTGAGCACATTTTTCCTTTGGGAAGGTTGTGGATGTTCCAGGATTTACAGCTGCAATGAAAAAGTCACCTAATTTTTTGCTAAAGAAACAATGTCTATCAGCTAAGATGGCAACAATATGCTTATTTGGATTCATGACAAATAAAGACTACGTGTCTATTCATTGTCCTTAAGATTTAAAATATTGAAGCCTTACTTTATTAAATGAATGGGAAAAATTACATATAGTTCCTAAATCAGGAATCTATGTCAATTCAAAGTTAAAACAACTGAAGTAAGATTGGGTGATCAAGGCAGCCTCTTTCCCTGTGGAACCTGAAAATTGTATTTTAGTAAAAATTATTTTTCTTACATAGCAAACTCTGTGTTTTTTTCAGCCAACTGTCATCAAAATATCCTTTCATTATTCCCACACAGGTAAGAAAGAAAACAGCAGTGAGAGATAAAGCTTACAGAAACTGTAATGCAACATATTAGTATACAGAAAATGTGACTTGTACGATTTCTCTTCAGAACAAAAGTGTTAAACAAGAACCCATAACTCTTTAAAGACAAAATCAGACTTTCAAATTCTTATTCTAAATTTTATGTATAAAATCAATTGTAATTTTTTTTGCTTCCTTGTATGCCTGTAAATGCTAGCAAAGTCATAAAAAAAATCCTTGCAATGATGATACATGGCATAATGAAAAAGAAATTCAAAAGCCACCATTTTATATGCACAATGGTAATGTGCAGAAGAGTATGTTTAAAGTGATCTGCATTCATTCGGGAAAATAAACCAGAATTACAAATTTAAGAGAAAACAAGGCTGGTTAGAAAACAAACTGATTGGAGTATTTATTTTGCAAGTTATTTTGTGAATGATCTAAACACTGTCTTAATGGGGGGAGGGGGGAAAAAAAGGAAAGAGTAAATTCTTTCCAGAGTCATATGAAGCATTTGCTATGTAGATAATGAGGTCAGGACACAACAGCAACAAAAAAGAGAGAAGGCACCTCCTCACCAACCCCATAAACTTGTTGCTGCTGTACATAAAGTGATGCTGTTTTGTTAAAAAAAATAAATATGGAAGTTGTGAGGTTTATCTTTAAGGTGAAAAAAGAAGTAGCAAGAACAAAGTTCAACAAAAGGCTGACTCTTTCAGGCATCAAGTAGAAGTGGAATATCATAATTCCATTATATGTGGATAATAAAACCACTTGCTTTGAGCATAAGAAGTGATTTACGATGAAGTTGTCATCTAAAATATTGAGATAATGTGCCAGTATGGATGAGGGAAGCAAAACATTCCCACAAAATTTTAACAACACACATTAATTAAAAAAAAAAAAATAAAAAAATATCAAGCTCTATTATTTGTGCTTTAGCTCTGACAAGGATGAAAAATGAGGTCCTTGAAAGAGTAGAGGACCCAACTGTTCTCAACTTCATTTCCCCCCAGAGGAAAAATGCAATGAAGTCTCACCAGGTAACCTTTTCAATATGTGAATTCTTCCAACCTTACTTTGTATATATAAATGATAATTGAGTAGCTGCCTGCATTGCAAAGTTAAATTTATCCCAACACTGTTTTCACACTATTTGCAGCACAAGTAAACTCATAATTCTCTTTATACCCATGGTAACTACAGCTACCTTTTTGAGGGACCCTGGAAGAGACACCACTGCAACTGTGCTACCATGAGGAAGACAACAAGGACTGGAGACTTCTTAAAGATGCCTGTCTGCCTTCACAGAGCCAGGCACTACCAACTCTCTCTGCATGGGCTGGGAGCGACAGCTGGGAGGAGGAGGAGGAGGAGAAACTGCACAGGCATCACCACAGACCCAGCGCTGCAGACCATCAGGACAGATTAACTCCTCAGCCTTACAACAAAGCACTACCAAAATTTGACATGCCAGTATCCTTAAATGCTCAGTCAGGGAAGAGTTTTGTTTATTCCAAAATGTACCTACTAAATACTTACTACACTTTGACAGAGCTGTTTCAGTGATTCAATGAGATGGCTTTTAGAAACTAATTCTGTCCATAATCCAAACTGAATTGGAGTGAGAGCAAAACCAGAGTATTTAATCTAAATTTCACAACAAGAAAAAAGCAAGTGTAAAACAACTTGCACAGGGCTGCGACATCCTCTTCCTACAGGGAGTCAGCACGTTTCATCATAAGGCCCTATTTTAGTAACCCTGTAACATTCATAAAGGGTCACATGGTGGAATAAACTTTTTTTTATTTAGTGATTCTTCCTAAAACGTTTATGTGTGAGAGATGAATGCAAAAAAAGGCCAAGAAAACACAATTTGGCAAACTTATTTTGCAAACAGAGGGGCTTATGCTGTAGAGACAGAATCTGAAAGTAGCAGCAAAAGGGAAAAAAGGAAACTCCTGACAGAGACTACACATTTCCTCAAACCAGTGCAACCAGGCTGCAATTTTGTCAAATCAGAAGTTAATTAAAAAGTGATGTACACATTAAAAGGAGACATTGTTTACCTCCAAAGTGAAAAGACAGATCCTCTGTGAGGAATGCTCCATACTGAAGTGGTTAAAGGAGCAGAACAGAGGGATCTGTTCCTTCCTGTTTCCCAGCCACCTCTGCTGAGGAGTCTCTTTCCATGAGCAAACAACCCCATAACCAGAACAAAAAAATTAAGACATTAAACTAGATTTAATGTCTCTGATATCTGCTTTGGAGCTGCAAAAACTATAAAAGACCTCAACAGGATGAAACTGATCCTTAGTAAGAAGATAAGAGAATGTGAAAGCTTTTACAGGCCTCAAAGCTGTGGATCAAGAAAAGACTGGGAAGAAAATTCATGCAGAAGACTCAAGCTGACCTCAACAGATTTTCTTCCCCTCCTCCAAGGAGAAAAGTTTGCTCCTCTGGCATTGACAGAGCTTGTGAGCTCTCAAGTAAGGTTATACAGAGGGAATAATTTCATCCAGAGAATGGTGTTAATAAATGTGAAGAAGCAGCTGCTGATGATATCTGTGCTAGAACATCCCTTCCTTACCATTTGTGAACAAACAAAATGGTTTTCTTTACTGCAAAGGAAGACAGCAATTTTCTGTCAGAAGGATCCCATGGCTCACACATCATGCTTGTTTACATGTCCTTTAAAATCTGCTCTGATTGATGTACTCTGCACCGAAAGGTATACACTCTGTGTTTCATATTTCCTATCCTGTTGAGGTTGCAGAGCCCTCTAATTTTTCTAATTTTTTTACTGACTTTTTTCTTTAAACTGGAAAAGGAAAAAAGAAAAAAAAGCCAAAACTCTGTGGGAAGCTTTTATGAAATGTACTTCCAGAAGCCCTGCTGTGCTGGCTCAGCAGCTGGCTCATTTGAATTCCAGGTATGCACTACACAGGATTCTTTTTTTGGGGGGGGGAAATTCTGGCTTATCGGAAAAGCAATACTGCCTCTGGATCATACAGCTGGCTTTATGGTCTTTTTGAAGACCATAAAACTGGCTTAGCTTGCACACATGAATTCCTACCTAGTGTTGCAGTGTCCAATCTCATTGGCACGGGCAAAGCTACACCACTGCATCAGGATAATTAAGGGCTTAAAGCTGCCATTCAGCCCGGAGAGTTTATTTAAATAATCAACAGACCAAATGTGTGCATCGTCCCATGAATCATCATAAAAATAGCAAGAAAAACATTTTTATTTAAAATAAAATTGTTTCTTCACCACAGTGAAACTACAACGGTTTGAACAATCCAGGACATTTGGGATCACACCCCTTCCCCACGAGGATTATCACTGCACCAGGATTTGACCCAATGGTATTCACAGAAATCAACCGACATTTTCCCAGAACAAACCCTGAAACAGTGAAGTGCACACTGCATTTCTGTGACACTGGAAACCTTTTGTCTCTGGCCTGGTGCCCAGTCACAGCACACTGGAGGAATGTGTGTCTCATTATGACAACACAACAGGACTCACCATTCCTCATGCACAAGGAACAGCATATGCATGGCACAATAGAAGCTAGTGACATGTGGTAGAAATAAATTTGCACTGGAGAGGAAAGCTGTTGTGCTAAGGCAGATAGAATATTATAGCTGGGCTGACTAAGCTGCTTGAGCTCACTGTCTGGGGGGGGAAAACCAAAAAAAAGAGTAGTATGATGACAATTTTTTTTTCTCACCTAAAAAAACCAGGGGTGGTAACATATACCAAGACCTATATATGAAGCCTGGTGCTTGGCGTCACAGAACAGCATGACACTAATATCTGATTAGATCATCCAGAAATTTGCCAACTCCTTATTTTGCCAGCTAAGGTCTTGATCTTGTAATAGTCTCAATTTGGAATAGATTCGTGCAGCCACATGGAGCTCAGTGATGCAGTGAGTATTCTGTCAAGTTTTTTAAGCGACAATCTGCAGAAAATGAAGCCAGCCAGTCATACAGCCATTTGAAGAATGTGCAGGTCCAGGTGTTACAATATATCTGAAACAGTGAGGGCATTAATAATGAGCTCCAATTCTGACGGGGATATAAGAGTACTCTTCTTGGATGTCTAAATATCCAGCTGATTCCTACATGGAACCTTATCAGAACTGCCAAATCAAATCACTTTTAAAAACGTCTATCACTTAAAATCCATTTCAAGTGATAGAGCTTCAAGTGTTCTTCCTACAACAAAACACAGCATGATGCTTGGTGTATTCATTCCAAACAGCAGCATTTTGATGCTACAAAAGCAAGTTTTATTCTTTCTGAATCACAGGAACAGACGAAGCAAGCAGAATGAAAAAGGGAAGCACAGGAATTTTTTTTTTTCTAAAATAGGGGAAATGTCAGCCTACATCTGACGGAGAGACACCAGCTATAAAAGCAGATGAGACATTTTAAGTGGGGTCGGGGCAGAATCCCAGGGAGTTACGCATTCCCATCCAGAGGACGGTAAGATCCATGGGAAGACTGGCTGAACAGAACCTGTATCCTCCACTGCATAGTGAGCTACCACACTTCACTCCAGAGCACTTTGGAATTTCCAGTGAAATCTTCACTGAAAATCTACCCATTTTCTTGACACCTTCTTTACCTATTCCCTTTACCTATTTCCTCTTAATGAGAGGGATGGTTTCATTGTCCTGACACCAGGAGGTACATGCCCAAAAGTTGAGATCAGAAGTGGGTTTTCAAAGAGTGAGGAATGTTGAAATGATAAAATTTCCGAAAATTGGAAACTGCGATTTAACCATTCATTGCTCATTTAGCAGCTGTGGCTTTAACAATCAGCAGACAAGTGGTCTAAAACTTCTCATTTTCCTTATTTAAATGAAGGTGAAAGCAGGTGTCACTTGACTGGAAGAGGCAGCTGCAATCCCAGCTTCAGTGAACCCACCTGTTTCCTTTGACATTAGTGCACTTGGTAACTTCGTCCATGACTTCTGAGCTCTCAAAAATACAATGCAGGAGGGATTAGGGTGTAGTCACCTCCTGTCTCCAATTAAAACTTTAAACAAATGCAGGGCAGCTGCAATGGCAGCTCTTGTTCTTGGCAGTGTTACTTTTGGGCAAAAGGGAACTACTTCCCTGGAGCTCCTGAAACTGATCCTCTCTACTCACTTGAGAAGTGAGGACTGGGCAGAATTTGGAGAACATACTGCTTGCAGCTCCAAAAGGAATTGAAGAGGCTTGCCCTGAAACAATCAGTGATAAAATGTGCATGAATGACAGCAAATTCTCAAAAGATTGGAGCTACTTAACACCTGCATATCACAGTCCACTCTTTTTCACAAAAACAAAATAAAAACAAACCAGAAGGGGAAATAGATGACTAATAAATAGGATATGCAAATAAAAAAAAAAGGAAGATTTGCACAGATATATGACAATGAGCTTCAGTACCACTATCAGTCAATAATGATAGAGAGGAGAGAAAGACTGGAGTTGAATTCCCCCACCGCTAAGACATTAAGGTCCACAGAAATGCATAATCTGAAATACTGATGACACAAAGGCTGAAAAACGATGCGCCATCAGATACAAGAACAATAAAACGACAACTTCAGTTCTTTAATATGAGCAACTCTGCTAATACAAGGCAAATCAGAGTATTTCAGAGGTAGGTTTTAAAGATCCGACCTCATCAGAAGAAAGGGAGATGATACACCAATGAAACATGGACAACTACACAAGATAAAATCCCTGGCTCTTTTCCCTCTGATTTTCCTGAAGGGCCAGTTCAGTGATATAAAATTTATGCAACTTTTGTTTCTCTTACACAAGAAGCTCAATTACCAGCTACTGTAAAACAACTGCATTTAGGATACACACGGAAAACCCCACAAATATAATATGTTCTATGATGAAAATGAGTTACAATGCAAATAATGCCATTTTGAAAAAGAGAAGCAAATTCATAATATTTTAAAATAACTGTAAAAGGATTAAGCAGGCATTTTTCTAAAATAATAAATCCTTCTTCATGACAGAGTCAAGTTTAATCAAACTGAAAGTTTACACAGTCAACTGATTTCTCACACATCAAAAGATATAGAAATCCAACCATAAAATTTCAGTGTACTTAAGTTGATGGCTAAAAATTTTCTTTGACTTCTTCTCATCAGGGTAATCATATATATATGAGAACACACCTACTGCATCAGACTACATTCTCTGTTAAGAATTCACCTATGCTATTCTGCTTCATCACTGACAGGTTTGAGAGTTTGCACCACATTTGGATCATGTTCTGCCCTGAAAAAGCTCTGTGAAGAATTCTCATTATGATCTTACAAAATATATTATTAGCTTTCTCTGACGTACTTGGAAACAGATCTCAACTGCCAGAAATACAGCTATACAGTGATATACATGCACACTATCAAGACAAACAGTGAACACGGGACATTTCTCTTCCCATAACTGACAGCTAGAGAATTCAGTTCTGCTTTGGCCTCCAAGTTATTTTAAATGGAGCACTCAGCAGACTTGGGAAGGAAGAATTAAAGCACAAGAATAAAACATAATATTGCATATGTCAGAACCTGTTCAGTTTATTTCACACTGAAATAGCTGAGAACACCTACTGTATTAGGATCCTAGTCAGCTAATTCTCCTACTCAATCTCTTATGAGGCCTCCTGTTTCGACATTTTCTTATGAAGCAGAATACATATAATTTCTATAGCCTTTTTATCCTTCCTTTTCCTACTTATTAATACTGATTTTGTCTAGTACTTTTCAAGTCAGTTTGAAACTAATACAGCTTTTTTTCCTGTTGGCTAATTTTCTCTTAAAATGAAAACTAACATAGACAAGGTTATACAAAATTTTCAACATATGAAAATTAGATGTCTGAATTACTTAACCATAGCCACTTAATGAATTAGAAAAACAGCTGTCCTAATCAAGGTGTATTAATGTTTGCCCTTGAAAACTTGAAGTCTCTTGAAATCACTAAGCCTATCTTAAAATTTGCATTTAGTTATAGAAAGACACGGAGGATCAGTAGCTTGTGTAAATGGCAGTGATAGTTGATGACAATCTTATGGCAAGTGCTCAGCATCTTGTTAAGCTAATATGCAACCTAGGGCACTGATTACTGAAACACTAAAACAGATATTAAAGTCTACCTTTATTCAGATAAGGCCTACGGCAAATGGTACCTCAGGCATGTGCATGGGCTGAAGGGGATGTTTCCCCCAGACACCATGATAGAAAAATCTATTTACTTTTACCAGGTCTTAAGAGGGCAGAAGAAATGAGCTATTATTCTTGAAGTCTTTTAAGAAACATGTACAGACAGGCAAGACATATCAATCTTAGATTCTCATAACCTGTCTCTAAAATCATCATCTAAAACTGCCTCACACTGATTTTTAGACATTTTCAACCTTAAGGATGTCTCAACTTGAGCTACAGATTATAAACAACAATTTTGGCCATCATGATGCTCTTCAGAAAACTCACTTTTGGCATGCAATGTGCAATTCAGACACAAGTAAAAGAACAAAGGGAAAAGAGAAGATTTCAGTACATTAAATATTTTTCTTTTATTTACAAAAGAGAAAGCAATGCAACTATTTGATGATTGATCCTTTATTATCTTCCCTAGTAAATCGTCAGCATTCAGAGCAGGCTTATGAAATGTGCCTGTGTTTTTTTGCACTACAATATTATCTTGCAAGTTACAATTTTGGATAACAGACCAACACTTTTGTTCAGAATGAGCTTCAGTTTCATTAGTATAATGCACAAATTTCTTGCAACTACTTTTCTGTTCAGTGTCACCTGCATACAAAAATGTTTGCAATTACAGCTCGATAACACTTGTGCACGTGACCTGCACAGAGAGGGATTTTACATGGCAAATAAGTATATTTCTATGGTCTATGGGGCCAAGAAGGCCAAATACCTGCATCAGTGTAAGCAAACAGAGCTGCACTGATTTACACCAGCTGAGTCTCAGCACATTTTTTTCCAATGTATTGCCCGTAACCACCCACTCAAAGGATACAGGCAAGTCTGAAAAAGAAACAATGCTTCCTTGTAATTATAGCCCATAGTAAAGATAGTAAAGAAACTTTCTGATTCCAAAAAAACCCCACAAAGTCATTGTTTTGCACTGAACCATGCCTTAATTTGTTTTCTTTTTCTGATAGCAAATTACTCCTTGTGTTTTGCACTACCAAGCTGATAATAAGCCAAGCTCTTATAATGCCAGTCCAGTCACACTCAGGGTTTTGCTCAGAATTAGCTGGCTGAACAGGAACATCTTCTTGCAAGCAGATGACACCTATGTGCATCAGGTTCTGTGATTGGCTGGCCTGAAATCCAGCCAGTCCTTGAAAGACAAGGATAAGGTTACACATTTATTAATTATTTCCTCTTCTCCTCTTCCCTCCTGCTACCAGCTGGTAGATCCCCTGGCAAGTGTCTATAATACACTGGCTGGTATTTTCATGCCTTTAAACATGGATGAATGGGAGGCTAAGTGTCCCCTTTTCTAAAAGAAATGTTAACAGAGTGTGAGATACATATGCCTCCTTTCCTGACACACATAGGCAATATTCCTCTAGAAAATGTTCTACATTTTTACAAGATTGCCATTTTTGAATCCTAGGCCTAGTTTGTTTGCCCAGTACCATATGGGCTTAATGATGTAAGGCAAAGAACAGCACAGACTATGGCTACTCAGATGTGATGAGGGTGGGAATTCCTTATGAAAAGTAAACATGAATTAGCATCAAATACTTTGTGCCCTGTTATATGGAGAAAAGATTACACACACTTTGATACAGAAAACAATATAGTGCAGTTGGAGAGCAAAAATTGAGCTGAAACTCCTTGAAAAGAATTCTTAAAAAATTACTAAAATCCTTTACAAAGCACAAACACATAGAAGATTTACTTTGTTTTTTTGAAGCTAATTTTAAAGGTTATTTTTGCTCATACTTTCCTAGTTTAGCATTACTTTCATTTGAAGTTTGGCATAAGACATAAGGCACAGAAAGGAACCTTGTAAAAGCGGTATCAGAGCAAAACCTGCAGGCAACTACAGTAAAATACTGAACAAGTGCTAACAACTTCAAAGAGAAGACCCACAGGTAGAGAAGCCTGCTATTTATTTAATTTCAGTTGTGCTGAAGAGAAGTGAAATATTTTGCATATTGTTACTATAAAGCAAAGAGCAGTAGATTTATTAGGATTCATCATCATGGCTGGGCTTCGCGAACGAAGATTTGGGAAGGGCTCTACCCACGCTTGCTACAAGCGCGCTGGTGGCTAAAAAGGCCAATGAGAGGCAGGCAAGTCCAGCTGCAAAAGGCATTAGTAGGATTACACTTCTCTTATTCTACTTACATGCTGCGTTACAGAAGACAGAACTCAGCATTCAGGTTTCTACTTAATCAGTTTAAAAAAAAAACCCTCATTTTCCTCATGAAGTCATTGCTGGGAAGAAAACGGAAAGAGATGGGGAGAAAACATGGACTTCCCCCTCTAAGCAAGCACTATCTATATTACAAAGATGAAGTCTCTTTCTCCAACCTTGCAGATTCCTCATCTGCAACATAAACAGCACCATAGATACTATGGCTACACAAAATAAAATTTCAGCTCAGGTCCAGCCTCACAAATACATCTATTCCATCAGAGACGAATGAGCTGTGTTTCAGAGCCCAAGTATTTACTGAGTGACAGAAAAATTTGTTTTAAATAATGAAACAGAAACAAAGGACCAATAAATTTTAGTGAGTACCTGACTACACAGGTGAACTTCAAAACCCAGTGGTTTAAGTACTCCTCCCTTGGGCTTAGCATTGCTAGCTTCCCAAAAGATGCTATTAACACTATACCAGAAAGCACATTTTCTTTGGGTCTGTCATAAACTTAAAAGCTCTTAAAAGGTATTACTTCATGCTTTAGAGGACATCAGTGACATGAAGCAAACCTTCAGATACAGACTCACAGGAAGAAAGCTCTGCAGCTTCACAAATGCCTGTAACATTAGAGTCAAGGATAAAACACTTACTAGCCCGTGTTACATGACACAAGACACTTCAGGCTTGTAGTCATATATACCTGTATGAGTAGACATATGTAAAAAATAATACTGCTAGCCTTTTAAATTTTCAATAACAGAAGTAACACTTCTATTCCCAGTGAAAAGGAAAATGTCATTTTTCATAGCTATCTGAAATGGCAAACTTTTGCAAGTCTCTGCTGTGCAGCTTCATGCAGAAAGCCAAGAGTTTCTGGTGTTGCCCTTTGGCACATCTGGCTGCTGTGCTCAACAAATGGATATTGTTCCTCTTTAATTACTTTTTAATACTGTGTATTATGGTACCCAACAGAGTAATAGCATCCAACATCAGAGAGGAGTCCTCAGCTTGTTTGATAGGCATGTCAGGAAAGACAGAAGCTTCTGGCTGCAAATTCCCACTCCCACTGTGACATGTTACCTGCAGCGTGATGCATGCTTCTCAGAATGATGTTTGCAGAGTGAATGCCCATTTACAGTTAACACACCATTTAAATGCCATTGTCCTGCCTGTGCAGAGATCTACAAAGTATCAGGAGAACTCTTTGTACATTATTCTTGCAGTGAAATCTAATTTGCAGTGTAGCTGGCACCAAGACGAAAGTTCAGCCAACGCACAGATTATTCCCTTATCGGGCTTTGGAGCCTGGGAGGAAAATTCACTTTGATCTATAGTGGCTCTCTGAAAGCTCACGTAAAATGGAAAAGACAGAAATACCTTCCTACCCCAAAAAAAAAACCAAAAAAACCCAAAAAGACCCCAAAAAACCCCCACAAACAAACAAAAACCTCTGCAGGAGAAAACCTGACCTAACACAAGAAATTCAACTCTGATCTGGTTTGAATCTGTTAAGAACAGCAAGGATAAGAGCACATTCTTATATAAGAATCAGAGCTGTAACCAAATTGCTCCATCCAGTGTGGCTCAGCATAAGGCATGCACAGGCACACTGCAGGCTGCTCAGTGTAATCAGCTTTAACACTCAACTAATTCATGCTGATCATCAGCAGATCTGAGGAGCTGTCAATTCACCCCGGTACAGGGCTAGCTTGAAGGCACTTGGTGCAGCTTTTACATTTTATATTTACAATGACAGGTTCTCCTTGATCAGAAAAATCTCAACGTTTGCATATAGAAATATGCATGCTAACAAATGACCAATATATTACTCATAAAGATCTTAGCTACCCCATTATCAGAAGCCAGATGGTATTTCCCAATTTTGTGTAGTTTTAATTTGATTCAATAGATTGCCTCACATATTTTTCCTGTTCTCATGGTTTAACTGCTCAGTGTGTACTAGATTCAAACTTCACCTTGTCTTATTACAATTACACATATGAAAAGACTGAACAGAAATGCTGAGCTTACTGCATCCATTATCAGTCCGTCAGACTTAGCACCTCGCAACAAAACCTCAAGCTGCTTGTCTCAGACAAAGGCAAAGCAAACAGTTTGCTGGAAATGACGATAATACATCATTAGTATGATACTTAGAGGCAAAAGGCTTGGTATCTCTTATGGGCTGTAATTACAGCTAGCAACAGAACAAGAAGAAATGGCCTCAACCAGAGGAGGTTCAAGTTGGACATCAGGAGGAATGTCTTCACTGAAAGGGTTGTCAAGCTTTGGAACTGTCTGCCCAGGGATGCGGTGGAATCACCATCCTTGGAAGCATTCAGGAAGTGACTGGATATGGCATTTAGTGCTATTGTTTACGTGACAAGGTGGCCTTTGGTCAAAGGATGGACTTGATGATCTTGGAAGTCTTTTCCAACCTTTATGGTTTTATGATTTTTATGATTTAATTCTATGGTTTTACATTTTTCTCTCTCATTTTCTATGATGCATTTCTATCCACAAAGTAACCTCAGTTTCAATACGTAGGAAAAAAGTGGAAGCAAAGGTGTAAAAATACACTGATTAAATCAAAACACCTCTGCATTAAGGCATTTTACTCACTGTTAAACCTCTTTGAAAAAGCAACCTACTTATATGCGTGATTCCCACTTTATTTGGTAAGTACAGTTTTTTAAAAACATATTATCAACACTTCTAAGTGGAAAAAAGAATTCATGTTATCAGATGTCAAGTATGAGAATAAAAACTTACATCTTACTTATTCATCAACATCTGTAAGTGCTGATCCAATTCTGAGAACAGATTCTGTATATAAACCCTTGCTATTTTATTGAGACCTATGTTTGTAATGGAACCTGAGAATGCTTATTATAAACATCTGCTGCAACAGAAATAGAGAATCTTAGTATATGACCATTTTAAAACCCACAAATTGAAACAATAGAAGTCAGGAGAGACAAGCTTAAAGAGAAAAGTCCTTAAGTAAAACTGAGATATCAACCTCTGTTCTTAGTCTATTACATACAGCAACTTAATTAAGCTGTTGTGAAACATAAATAAACATCAGTCATAATGAGGAAAAAACATATGTGGTATGCTGGGTTGCATCTACTCTTGCTCTGTAGAAATGTGAAGGTGGCCAGCAGTAGAGATACAAAAAGCATTTAGAGACTCTCTCTGACTTCAACTTGATAATCACTAAAACAGCATACGTACAATGTATTTTAATTTCATTTACATAATAATGGGCACTACACAATAGGAAATCAAACAGCCATTTAAGATTTTTAAACTATTATTCCTCTTAAATTTATTCACTTTTCTTGGCTACTATTTCCTAGCACTTTGTGACTTTCCTACTACAATGTAACCAATTCCCTAAAAGCCTCAAGCTGCAACCTGGACACTTACCTGGTATGGAGGCATAGATATAACTAATAACAATGGCAACAGATTCAACAGAGATTAATGTACCTTTTGTTGCAAGTTGTGTATTTTAGAAGAACAAAAGGGTTACTAGATTAGAGTGGACTGTACCTTACCCCATTTTTGAAAGACAACACTCTGTTGTAGGAAAACCATCACTGGAGAATGTTGAAAACATAAACTATAAGACTTTATGGAAAAGGCTTTTCCTGGTTGGTCTGGTTCTTTCACAGCTGTGCAAGTGCTCTGTGCACTGTGTGGGAGTTAATTGTATTAGTTATCTGGTAAAACAACCTGATTAATTTTGTATTTCAGTGCTATTAACTACCCCACTATACACGACTCACTGGGGTATTAATGGATTTAATCCTGTGTTCAAATACAAAACCAAACAAGAATCATCCTTTGTTTTATAACTTTTAAATAGATAACTTAAATTCTTAATGATGCTTAGAGTACATTAGGAAGGCACTCACTGAAACTATTTAGCTAGGGGTAACTAGATACTTCCATTAGAAAGCCTAATTAATTGGGATTTAAAAATTAACTCTAATTTGCAATGGACCATAAAACTATCCAGTCCAAAATTTTAACTATTAATTTGAAGGTTTGCAACAGATCAAATTAAAGAAACAGTATCAATAAATTATCCTTTATTATGTCAGCACTGTTCTCAATATTTACAGATGTAGTTTTAAAACAGAATTTTAAAAAAATTGGCAGGCCTCAAAAGTCACCATAGATTGTATTTATCTTGGCATTTTAACACACAAATAATTGTGAGGCTAGAGAAAAAAATGGAAATACAAAAAAGGCTTACAAAAGGCATGCAAAAATAGGTTTATATGATACATCTATCACTATTGCTTTTTGCACTATATCATACGATCTCCTATGATGCAATGCAAAAAAAGTCCTCATAAAAGAGGGGATTTCTGCTGTTAGAAATGCCCTTAACTTCCACAGCAAAAACAGCCACTAAGATTTTACCCCAATAAATGAGATGAAGTCCCAAAGAGGAATTTACTGATTGCAAAATTTCATGTTCTATAAATAAGGAAAAAATTTCAAATCAATAGATGAGAAACATAACAAGTTAAGAAAGCAAAAGCCGGAAACTGGCTCAGAAGTCACTAGCTTAAAATACACAAGCTGGCAAACAAACAAAGGAACAAGACACGTCACAGGAACTGCTCAAAAGTGCTGCTCCCAGTCTATGTTACAGCACAGTTATTTTTCCACAGCACAGAATTTTCAGGGTATTAGCCAAGAGGGCAGAAGAACAAAATATTTTACAGAAAATGAGTTATTTTTATATCACAATCAAATAAGGTCTTGTTTTAGAGAGGTATCTTTTATGAGTCATTCATAAAAGCAGTTGCTAAATTCCCTGATGTCCCAACAAAAGAGATATAGTATGAGCAAGTTTCAATAAAATGAAGAATGCAAATTTTTAAAACAGATTATGAAAGTCTTTCTTTCTCTCCCTATGGGCCAAAAAGGAATACCAAATAAATCCTCTTCATTTGAAATAAATGACAACTTACAAAATAACCTTTGGAAGCAAGGGTATGCTCATTTTTCCCTTCTAAATTTGCAGTCAGAGGCAATCCTGAGATTGCCAGGTTGAGGGAAGGCTCTGCTCTTGCAATACTCTCCCTAATGGCCATCCCACAGCACCAGAGCCACTCTGGTTCATCTGGGTGAGCAGTGGCTTCCCTGAATAAATGCGCTCCGCAAGAGCAATGCTCCCAGAAGGCATTGAAGTAAATATAGACCTTTATCAGGAAGTCAAGGAAAGTTGTTCCTGAGCCTCTGCCATACCCAGAGCGCAATGGGAGAAAGAACAAATGAAAATAAAACCCAAACAAACAAACAAGACCCCAAAAACACAACTCTGAGAAGAAAAATTTGCAAATGACTATGATTGAGACAAATTGCCTCTTTCTTCGCTCTCAATGTGGATGTGTCATCAGTGCCTATGAGCAATCCACACACCTTATGAACCAGGCTACAGACGCAGTAGCCAAGGACTCCCATTGAACTTGAACTTGATTTCAGATTTCTTATTCCATTTCTCACTTAATTTCTTACTTTATTTTTTCTTTATATATTTATCTCACAAAAAATACTTGCCATTGACACTACAGTATTAGTAGAATATTAATGAAGCACCATCCAAAGTTATTGTTTCTGATCACTTACAAAGTGAGGATGACAAACCAGCTGGATTTCCATTGCCTTACACTTAGAAAGCTTTTTTCCCAATTGCATAAGAACCTTTATTTTAAAAAAAAAAATTGGTTGAAAAAAGTTAGAAACTGAACTTTTAACACAAAATACATCAAATAAGCTTGTGGACTAGGCTTCTGATCCTTCGCTCTATCAGTAATTTAATTCCTAAAACAAAGAAATATGTGAACATTTATCATTGTTGTCTTAGGCACATTACTTCAGCAATAAAGAACTCACCAGAAATATCCTTTCAAGTTGATCTTGAATGTCTTTCATTCCTGGAAAAGCAGCAACTCCTTGAATCATTTCTACAAAGATACAACCCACTCCCCTATAGAGGAAAGAAAAAAAAGATGTATATAATGTTAGAAGGATTTCTTACAGACCAAGTGGCCAGCAACAACACTATTGTATGCTTTACCAGCATTTAAATACTAATTTTAAATACATTTTAAATCAATGTCAGGCTGAAGGACAAATGTGTGCATTTACTAAAACCAGTGTGTACAAATGAACATTTCCCAGGTGTTTGAAGGCAAGTGTAGAGGTAGCAGGAATGTGGTTCATGGGTGTTGAGGCACAGCTGCTGATCTCCACATGAGCGCTTCTCGAGCAGCATAGTCATGCTCCCAAGTAAATTCTGGAGCTGTGTGAGTGCACCCTTGGGGAATGGGGAGAGGATGATGACACTGAAGTACATTGGAGGGGCTTTGTATAGGAGGTAAAAGGTGAGTAAAAAGGAAAAGGGCACGCGTCTGCTCACAGTCAGGTGCTAAGCTAATGTCCAAGTGCTGATAACTTCAGGGATGGGCTTGCTAGGGCTTTCTTCTCCCCTCTGCCAGTAGAGATGACAGAAGCTCAAAGCCCATAGCTCTGGGGACCTACTGACTGCATTCTCCAGAAGCTCTGGATGAGAGGTGCTGCAATGAGCTGAGAAACCATGGGTTCCCTCCTCTCCCCACCACAACAGCCACCTTCTTACAGCTCTTGTCCTTGGTTTCTCATGAAAAAATACTTCACAGAACTTCTCATCCCACTGAGTTAAGCCAGTAGTGGAAGTACTGGGAAATCAGAAGGAAAAATATCTGAGACACACTAATGACAGCGCAAAGAATAGATTCTCTAAAGTTGAGGAAAGCTTCAGTAACTTTAACTCAAATTTCAGACAACCTCTGAACTTCCTGCATCTCAAAAGGAAAACAAACTACATACTTGGCATTTACATCATTTCTGAATAAAAATAGCTGAAGAGTTACTTGTTCCTTCAGCAAAAATAATCTTAAGAGAAAACATCCCTCTTAGCTACCAGTAGGATGCAGAATTTGATTATGTACTTTATGTACTTGTTCAATTACATTTTTCTGCATATATTTTTCTACAACTTTCATGTGCAAACACCTACATATGCTATACAGCCATGTCTGTGTAAGCAACCATCCAAACCCCCTCTTCATTCAAAACAATAACATATTCAACCTCCCCAGAATACATACCAAAATGAACTAAGAATTTGTAAAACTAACTAAGGCACCACCTCCACCTAAAACTGGGAGTTGTGTTTCTGTGTCAGAAAACCACAGCCATAACCTCTAACTTAACTTTGTTTTTAGAAGTAAATTATTTGGAATGTACTAATTGCATACCTTTTCATTACTTGCACATCGTGATGATGCATTCAGAAAGCAGCATTTAATTTTAGGGATATGTGTGCATATATTGGTGAGGAAACAGTTCTAAAATAACTTAATGAAAACACGTTGCATATTTTCATTAAAGCTGGGGATAAGCATTTCTAGATACCACTGAACTAACATTATCAGCACATAACCCGTGTTTTACTCTGCTCGGAAGCTTTGACCAATACCCAATAATGAAATAATTTTACATTTCAGGAAAATGAGAGTTGACAGTCAAATTTCTTGAAGAAGAAAATTCAATATCCATCACTATTTTCTAATTCTACATCCCAAAGCAGAGATACATTAAATAAAGTTTCTCTTTAGGCATTGATAAGTGGAATAAAACTTTGAAAAGCACAGTTGTGGTCAAATTTTAGACTAAATCAGGTGTTTATAAAAGAGAGGTTAAATTTTATGTTCCATATACTTCTGCTGGTTACCAAATGAAGTGAATTGATTAAACTGCCATTCATCATTTAGTCTGGTTAGTGCTTCATTAGGCACAGACAGGCACAATATATCTTAGTCAAATACTTATAAACATGATCAGCATCTCAGGCAAGGAAAAATTCAAGATTTCAGCCAGAAGCCATTTATTCAAGATGCGCAATAAAACAATTGAATTTAGACTAAAGAAAAGAGGATTAGAGTTCTATTCTTGGAACCAGAAAACATGCTTTCGATTAAACCAGTGTATCATTTGAGAGCATGTATAAATCTGCAGAGAATCTTCATCTAGGTGTTTGAACAGAAATGCTGTAACGGCAGCAGGAAGATTTTGCCAAATTTTGTATTGTTTTACATTATTTACAATTTTTTCCATTTTTTAGTGGATCTGATACAAGTATGAGCCAAGTAAGAACTGCAAACAACACTGAAGGAAAATTTCCTGCTTGTAAAGAAGAATCCTCCTATTATGTGTCTTGGACTCCTGTGCAACCCAGTACTCCATTTAGTCACAAGCTGAAATGAAAGAGTACTGCAGTTAAAATTAATACAAAAGTTAATACAAAAATCAGAAGGTTATTAAAATCATTGAGGAGAGAAACATAAAGAACATTCAAGATTTGAGATGGAGGACTGCTGTTCCCTTCGGCTCTCCTGAAAATTAAGCTCATGCTTCGTTTCAAAGCTTATGGTGTTCAGCACATTGGCAAATAAATCAATGGAAAGGGAAGTTTAAATGAATAGTAAAAAAAAAAAAGAAGGCAAATAATAATAATAATACAGAAAAAGTAGGACATTGAACTACAACATGTATAGGAAATACCCATAAAGCCATAAGAGCAAAAAAAGGCTTCAAGATGGCTGGATGGCATTTTTGATGTCTTAGTGGTATAGGTGAATTTTAGCAAAAAGAAACTTGAGTCTATACTAGGATCCCTGCATGACAAACCGTAAGTGCACACATTTCGAATGAGAAAAGAAATAAAGCATCTACAAAGCCTTAACATTTTGTCTTGTTTTTGTGGACCTCACAGACTTTTAAACAGGTTGGAGATATTTTTTGAGCAAAGTAAAACCCATTTTCATGCCAGAAGAAATGGTTTGTGAGGAAAAATGAGGAGAATTATGTCATTCTTGGCTAAAAGAAAACCCAAAGGACAGGCAGAACATGGTGACTCTGTACTTAAAATTATGCAAAATGAAGGACAGGGAGAACAGATTTGGATTTTAATTGTTCTTGGAACTGTAGGTAGGTCCAAGACAGCAAAACTAGAAATAGCAGAATGCCTTTAGAAAAATAAAAATTTTAGGGTGTTAGAGGAATACAATTAACAATTTTACTATACCCCAGCCTCCCAATGGACTTGAAGCACAGTTACAGTCATATAAAACTAGAGAAGCTGAAGTACTTAAGAATATTCTTCAGGAAACAGACTTGCATTAACAGTAAGGTGGATAAGATCTCTAGTTTCAATGATGCAAAGATTACTACTTGAAATGTGAAATACAGACTTTGATGCACCTGCATCTCCAAGGTTATGTGATTTCGGTGTAATCTGTGCATGCTCAATATACAATCACATTTTCAGGCAGCGGCAGCACTTGAAAAATAATTTTTGACAAAAGAATATTACCGTAATATATTTCAGTGTAATTAGTTCAGATTTTCCTACTCTCTTTACAGAACTTCTGAGTTTGGATAAATAAGCTAAATGCTATGACTTTGTTCACAGATCTTTCCAATGCAATGGCACAGGATAACCTTGCAAAGTAAAAGCGACAGCTATTTAGTGTTGAAATGGGTGGTTTACTCTCTGATGACAAAAAGCATAACTAAAGCTATTGATATATTGATGAGACCATATGTGGCCATACCATCTAATATTGCTCTTCTATTGTCGTGCTTAATTTCATGGGACTCTGGCCGTCACCATGCAGCCTTATACAGAGTAAGAATTACTAGCACAGCTAAATGGGTTACTCTTGCATTTAAATTGACATAGTAAATGAGCCTGTAAAAATGAAGTTGAATGCCTGAGGAACCTGCTTTTTTTTTGATTTTCTTTTTCCTGCACAGCTCTTAAAATTCAAGAGGGTATTCATTTAAACTTGCTTACTGGTGGGTTGGTTTCATATTTTGGCTTAAGAATTCACATTCCTGTCTCTGTAAGAAAGATCTTTATTGCTACAAGAATGTCCAGCCTATCTATAATCACACACTGTAAAAAAAAATATAAAAATAGCATAACAGCTTTGGTAAGACATAATATATAAGAGATTATAAAGGTTGTTTTTTTCAGTTAATATTATGATTTTTCTTGATGGAGCCATAAAAAAGACTACTGACACCCACCAAAATGAGGAGCTGTTTCCAAACCAAGTTTCAGTTTATACTTCAATTGAGAATATAGAAAGACCATATTCTTACTATATTATGTATGTTTTAAACTGTTGAACTTCCTGCCCTGAACAGATCTGCCTTCTAGCAGGCTCAGTGTGGGTGATAATATTCAGCATGGCCTTTACAATGAAGACCTATGTTGGGTCTTCACATAATGTTTTCTATCTGGTCATTAAGCCTGTTTTCCATGTGCAGTGTTTGGCTTTAGAGGGAGAAGGCATTTTATGAAAACCAGGTAATTGCTTTCAGCAATCTCCCTGGTGAGATTTCTGAAATTCAAAGGAACTGCCGACTTTTCATTTAAGTTTCCCAAAGAACACAGTCTGTACTGTTGAATGTATCAGAATATAAAAACCCCTACCTAACGAACAAAAGAAAACACAAATCCCACATATACTCCCCCTCAAAAACCAAGTGCTTTACTTTTTTACAAATTTGTCACCAAGCCTCTTCCGTAAAATCCTAGTAATTTACAACACGTTGGAAGGGCACAGAGTTTTATTTTGTTTGATTTATTCAGAAAAAAAGTCATGTTCCTATATGATCCTGCTTATAAACAGAACTATCAAAACAAATTTTGGAGGAAAGGAATTAAAAGCAAGGGACTTCTATCTCCTTAGCTGACAAAAATCTGATTTAATTCTAAGTGGTATGCTGCCAGAATACCCACAAATGCTGAACCTGGTTGGAATTTGTCTTTCATGACCACTCTTCTTTGATAAGTGAAAAATAACATAAGATGGATGATATAGTCTGATAAAAATATAGCAGCAATAAGGCAAACAGATTGCAGTTCTCACATGAGAAGTAATGAGTGAATCAGAATTTCTCTTCCATGATGACAAAAACCATTAAAATTTTTGCAGGAAGCAGATGCAATGAATGAAAACTAATTTACTTGAAAGCATGATTGCTCAAGGTATTTCTTTACAGTCAGACCTGAAGTAACTGTAATTACAAGTGAATAGAGCGGTCACGTTCTTGTCTGTGTCACAGAGCTACCTAGAAGTAAAAGCTCCAGAAATTTGTTTTGCTTTGTAGCAATGCTCAGCTTCTATATTAAGAAATATTATATTTATGAAGGATTGAAATCTACATGATCCCTTTTTGTGAGAATCTTTCTATTGGACTCGCTTGTTCAGTAAAGACAGTTCAAATTAAGCTCAAGAAAATACTCCTCCAACTTGGGATGTTTTCCTGCTAAACATGTTCCTTCTGGTTTTCTTTTCTGCATCCTGATACATTTATAAGGTACTTTCCATACACATAAGAAACATATTTCTAGTGAAAAAGTAACAGTAAATCTGATGTTCCAAATGGATAAAAGTAGTTTTCAGATACAAACTGAAATGTTCTTCCTGTAACTCCAGACCCAGACACAAGTAGTGTTTCCAAGAATTTGACCCTATAGAATTTTCCAATCCAAAGCTAATTCAGCAGACACAACTTTTGAAGAACTTCATGACAGTGAGAGAAGCTTAATTAGTAATACCTTGACAGTTATTGCAATATCATCTTAATACCCTAATCCCACACATCAGCATTTCTTTGGAGTGATAAAGTCATAATCCTGAAGAACATCCAGGGCAAAAGAGCTAATTTTCCTCTATTCTCTTTTCTGTTTCAGCGCCCACAAAGTATTTCTTCAGGGCATACAGGGACTTCTGCTCTTGGGTTTCTCTCTCTGCAAACTGTTTACAGGAGAAACAGGATAAAGATGCCTTTGTAAGGTCCCCTGTGTAAAAAACATAATTTGGTGCACCTGTGTCTAAGACAAGATCCATTTTTATGTAATAACTATCTTAATTACTGTTGCAGGTCTTCCTTGGTCAAATATTCATGAAAGCATGCATAGAATTACAGTAAGCTTTTAAATCCACACTCATTACAGGCTATGTATGAAAAGTGGTGTGTTCTTGAAAAATACTATTTATTTTTCTAATAATAGGATAGAAAAACTCTGTATGAAGAGGTTTCTCTAAATTAAGATCAGATTTGAAATCATGTATAACAACCCAGATGTTACAAAATTAAGAAACAGTAATTTAAGAAGGAATTTTGTAAAATTTGACTGCCCTAGTTTTAATTTGTTTCTTCTGCAGCGCTAAACATAGCTGATGTTAGATAATAAAAATGAATTTAAAATATATCCTAGCCCATAACTGCTTAGGTTACTTGTACTGTGACTAACAGTGTATTTTTTTTAAAGCAAAACAACAGGATATGCAAAAAAAAAAAAAAGCCAGCTGTTCGCAAACACAGTTAAAAGCCAGCTGCACTTCAAAATAAAATATCCCTAGTGACTTCTTGATGTAAGCGACCCAGATGTAGCAGCAGCACATGTATTACCAGAATCAAATGGATATAATAACCTGCTTAAATTGCTTCATTTACTAATACCATACTCTTCCTGTAAGGAACAAATAGAAGAGGTTCATTTGGGGATTTTTTCCCTATGTTTCTGTGTTATTTATGTGTTTAAGTAATCCCTAAACCCTTTATGTGTTGAAGCCTATTTCCTTTGCATTGACTTTCAAAGGACTGTAAAATTCAAGGATTAGGATAAGTTACACTAGAGGCAATGGAAAGCCATTTTTCTAGTGACTAGTAAGTTCTCATCAAGGGGGTGGGGAGTGGGGGGAGAAAGCTATATGAAAGGTTATCACAACTCTTTGATGCAGTTGTGGGTAGTATAATACATTCACATAATGCCACTGTATCAAATGCTGTCAGCAGTAAATCACAAAGCCCACCATTGATTTCCATCACCAGCCTGACATCACTAATGCATGCACGTCTTCATTAATGTTATTTTATTGCCAGTGGCTATTTAAAAAAGAATGCAGGAGAATGTAACATTGCATGTGGATCATTAGCTTTTAGTTACTATTCTAATTCTGTACGCCAGCAAATGAAGTGTAAAAATAGCCCACAGCCTCTGCCACCTGCTTCTCAGCCACTGTCCAGTGGTTAATATTTGGACTCTTTTCATGCAGCTGGTCTTCTACTCAGTGGGAGCCCCACTTTCTGTTCCTGAGGAGCAACCATGAAATGTCATTTATCATGGCTATAGCAAAGGCCCAGTGCCTTTATTTTTTTTTTCTTTTCCCTAAATAGAGGAAACAGCTGTGCTTTCTACCTCAACATTATTTAAATATTTAGTAAAGTGGCTGCCTAGGTTTGTCATCATGTAGATCATCAATAACGACATAGGAGTGCACACACTATCTGCCATAAGGACATCATGCCAGTAATGGCATAAAAATGCTAATGCTACAAACACACTTTTGATAACAAATTACCAAATTATCTTGGAATCTGATGGTGGGCAGGTTTCTCTGTGTCTCCCTTCCTCCCACTCTGGGAAGCCACCAAGTGGTTTTAATGTAATTATGGCTCAGCTATGTACAACCATTGTGTAAGTACAACCCCAACCTGTCTGTGCTCCAGCAGAGCTCACTGTTAGATGTGCCAAGTAAGCACAAGTGACCTAAACATGCAACTACACCTCTGACAACCAAACTGAAGTGCTGTCTCAGATAACCCAGAAAAACACAGAAGTAAAAACCTAAAGCTCTTCTGTCACACACAATACACATTTGCTCTAATCTGATTTCTGATGTGGCAGTAGCTGAGCTTCTACACAAATTGCTGCCACGTGAAAGAAACTGTATTACTATGGCTTTTTCCTAAGCTTTCATAGTTCTTCAGTTTGTACAGGGCAGCAAAAATATTGTAAGGGCTACAAATCGAGTACAAGAGGAATAGGACATCATTTTTCATTTGAAAGCAAACAAACCACCCTGAGTACCAGGATCTTTTTTAGGCCGATATGAAATGCTCCATGCAAGAGGACATCATTTATTGATATCACTGAATTATTGTGTTCTTCCCCAGTATTTTTGCATCATTTTTGTCAGGAAACAAAATAATTACCTGAATTGCTGAAGCAGCATTTGAGTCCTGCATTTTGATCTTCCCTGCTGCCCATGTAATTTGAATATAAATGTATGTTTATAAAGGAAAGGCTTAGTCTGCATTTATAGTAAGTTTTAAATGCTTCTGATTAGCTGCATGACTTAATTTGATCTTTATCAGAGGAACACCACATATTTTGACTGCACCTTTTAACAGTTCTTTTACTAAAATATTTATTGGGAGCAGTGTTAAAAAGTCTATTTCTGACAAGCTATCAAACTTTTGAGTGAATCATTTTTAATAGTGGAAAAAATCTCAGCAATAAACAAAAATGTTTTTGTTCTGTTTTTAAAAAAACCCCATACCTTAATTTCACAGTGTAATGATTTTTTAATTGGGAAATGTTAAAGAAAATAAATTTCCAATGTCTCGTGACTAAAAAAAGCATTTTAGAGTACTTTCTGAACAGTTTGCTCTATTAAAGCATTTAAACATTTCTTTAGCTGTTTTCACTTGACAAATTTACACATGTGTGTGCAGACATACACAAATACACGTGATTCCAGAACTGATCACAAGTAGAGGGAATATGAGAATATGAGCAGAAAGGACTCCCTATGTCTCCCAGCTATTTCCATCCTCTGAGTTAGTTGTCCTACCTCACCCCAGGCAAACTGAGCTTCTTACTGACAGCATTTGAGGTGTATCTTGAAAAAGAGGTGACTGCAAAACATCAGGAGCAGATGGGCTGCAGAGATTGCATACAGTCTGCAGAGACACCAGGTTGAACCAGATCTTTAGGAAAACAGGACAGTTTTAGGATAGGTGAGAAGGTGAGATGCAGAAGGAAATTATTTTACGTCTGTGATGTGGAGAATGGTTTAAAGGAAACCAGACAGCTGACACAGACGATGCTGCCTTTGCCTCCCTGGTGCAGTTGCAATATCACAACATTCACATTTGTAGAAGTTTGCTCACCCTCCCTTTTCTGCCTCTTGGTTCATTTTCCCTTACACGTCAAGGAACTGCGGCAGCCAGAGGCCTAGTTATATTAAACACTCCCTTCAGTATTAGATATTCTAGTATTTACATTCTGTAAACCCTTCAAAAGAAACAATCCTGTGACTTCTAACTCCTGCCCAAGATTTAATAGTGCTATAGGGAAAAATTAGATGAGATTTTCAGAAAAATGCAGGTTTTCATCCTATATTCTCTGATTTTAGCTATAGAACTAAAAACAACCTAGTCATGCTTAATTCCCTTCCTCAGCAAAAAAATACTCCTGCTAGGTCATTAGTTTCAGTATTATGCTGCAAGAGTACTTTGAAAAATATTATTCATACACCATATGAAAACATAAGCGCCTTTTAACCTTATCTTACAGTTACCCGCAGATTTTAACATAGTCATAATGTTAAATTTCAGTTGCCTGTATTAAAGAAAGATATTTCAGCAAATTGCAAAAAAATCACTGTTTTTCTGAAGCTTCCTCGGTATATTTTTTTCCCAAATAAGTTAGTTGTATAGATTTAAAATGTCAAATACACATTCAAGAAAACCCCAAACAAAACAAAACCCAGACATATTTCTGAGCATAAGACTTTCTTTGTAAGGAACAGGGTTTTTTTCTCATTTCTATTTCTTGAATAAACATGCATTGCTTCTAACACAGTTGATGCTCTTATAGTTACAGAATTTGTACAGAAATCCCATGAGCTCAAAACCTACAGGCTAAACAAGGAACCTCCCCCTTGGTTTTTAACAGTTAAAAACCCAAATACCTTCCTTGTTCAACACAGGACTAAATGATGTCATCAAAAATAAGCAAGGCGATACATGCTGCACAAATCAAACTGCCCTTTCAAAGTTGCAAGTCTAAATAGAACCTGTAGGTTGGAAAGAAAACTGTTCAGTGATGTGTCACACTGATTTACTGCTAGCAAGTACAGCAGATTAAGAACTGAGGCTCACATCCAGAGAATTCTGGTTTCCTCCTTGCTACAGGTGGGCATGGTGAAAGTTTATCTTCTGCAAAATAATTGTCCTATCGTATGGAAGTACTGCTCTGAGACTACAGAAGTCAGGCAATAACTCAATCTCTTGCAAAGCACCAACGCGTCTTCTAGTGCTGTGCCAACAGCAGGTACCAGCTGACAGTCAGTCAGCAGGAGGGGATTCCTTTAGGGAGGTCCTGGGTGAACCACATTTATTACTACACACATTTTTTAACCTGTACCACTAATCTCACTACATATTTGCTTTACAAGTCTGAAAAACCAAGAGCTAAAGCATCTACATAGAGTCTTGTCATCTATACTTACCACATGTCAAGGCAGGTGGAATATTCTGTTGATCCCAGAAGGACATCTGGAGGCCTGTACCATAGGGTAACCACTTCATTAGAATATGTGTGACTGGGAACTGATTTAGCTCTTGCAAGACCTGTGGGGTGAACACAAATAAGTAAAGGTAAACAAAACAAAGAAATAGTTTGCTGTATGGTTACAATCCTAAAAGGATATATGAGCGCACATCATGTAACGTGATGGCATGTTGCAAGTGTATTTTTCTTCTAGTACTAGAGTAAGTTACTGAATGACAGAACATAGTAGTATCTATCATTTGGCACCTGACTAAACTAGAGCTGTGGATATTATGAAGGGATAATAAAATGTACTTTCCATAGTGACAACCACAGGCCCAGGAGAGATGCAAAGATAAATTGTGGTATACCTAAACAAATAAAAAAGTATACCTAGACAAATAAACAAATATTTTAATTGTCATTAATTGCTCATCCTCAGGCATTGATAGCCTTTCACTTCAGTGTTATTTAGAAAAAAGAAATTAAAAGGAAGCTCCCAGACAAATGATGTCACAGATGAGATTTGGCTTTTTAGGGAATCCTAAGGAAACCTTTAACAGCTTACACTGCAAACCCCAGCCTGCTTATTCAAGTTTATATTTGAAAGCTGTAGACACACTTACACATTACCATTCAAATAAATATTAATATTGTAGTAATACACCAGAAAATGGTATGTGAAAAATTCTCTCTCAACCAATGTGTATTGGCATTGCACCAGTTTCAGAAATCATTTCAGTGAAATCTGTGGCCTACTGAAGATGCATTATTTACAATAATTGTCTTTTAAGCTTGTCAGTCATTTAAAATATTTCACATTACTCCACAGCCATAATCCACCTCATGCTAAAACCAAGACTAGAGAGCACACTTTTCTAACAAGGATGTTTCTCCTACAGAAGACACTCCCCTCCAGAAAATGGAGAAAGATTTTTCAGGGCTAAGGTGACTGTTCCCACAGGCCTGCAAACTTATCTGCTCCTAGCTACTGCCCTCAGACCATCTGCTCCCTTGCTGGGAACACTGGACATGCACAAGTAATGGAAATCAGGAGAATGCAGGGTGTTTTTCTGTGTCTTCCTGAACTACTGATTTTTCTTTCACAAAACAAATGAAATTACTAAAACAGAAGGCCATGTTTTACACCTTACAGAAACAAACATGCAGTCAGGAAGAAATAAGCAGCATGAGAATTCCCAAAAGAGTGCAGATGAGAGTCTTTGCCTGTTTATTCTTAATACGCTGGAAAGGCTATTTAAGAACAGTTAGTCTCAGTGCATATATTTCCATAGTAATGATGGCAAATCTTGCCATCAGACTGCAGTATCAGCTGATGATAGCAGTTAGACCAGTGTAGGGGAATAATTGTATACAATGGTTTCTACTTAAAGAAATTTCATTTGAAACACAGAAAAATGTTGTTTTTTTTTTAAAAAAAAGTTTTTAGATCTCCATTTCTTTTACATTTGTGCACCTGGCCACCAGCTTGATGAATAAGTTGGCTCACAAAGACAACACAGGGCTGGCCAGGTACAGCCCAGAGAGGCCAGAGGAGAGGTCACATCACGTGCTCCACAGGGCCTCTGCCTCCAGATTAACGTTTTTGCTTCTAGGAAACCAGAGACCACCAAAAACTCTAATTGGTGAACAGTTTTTATTCCTAGCACATAGGAATAAAACATAACAAGCCTAAGTTTCTTAGCATCTGTATTCCATGTGACTAAACTGAAGCAGTATTCCCTGAATTTGTGGATACAGATGCACTGTTATTAAGCAATATAAAAATTATGAAAGGATTTGAGAAGTCTGCATGGTGAATGACTCCATCCTTCTTTGCCTGTTTGAGCCTTCCCCATTAGTCTTGTCTGAGGAAGACTGAATTTGGTTGCAAACAACTTTCTCTCCAGTCTTCTACCTAGCTCTGATAGGAGAAGAGGTATAAGCAGCATTTTTAAGAAGTCAGCAACATCATGCGTTTCTGGGGAAACCGTCAAAAAACTTTAGAGCTTGTGGGATGAAAAATGAACTCAGATTTCTATGGTACAAAGCTGTTGATTCACACATTCCAGAAACCCCTCATATAGAGGGGAATGAGTACCCAGCTTGCCATACCAGAAGTCACACTGCAAATAATACAAAATCCATGCTTGCTGGCCAGTTTCTGCCACTTTACTGGCCAAGGTGAAGCTTTGCAAGTGTTATAGTCAGTCCAAGCACACCTTTCCTCCTCTTCTGTGACTGTTCAGCATGGAACCAGCCCTCCCATTCTGCCAGGAATGCTATTCATTGCTGTTTCCTCAGCACAGTGCTTGCTTCTAGAACTCTTCTGCCTCTAATCCATTCCAGGTTAAGTAAAATCCACCTGATATTCAAAGTACAGCCCTTTTGAGCTAATCCCAGCTTGTTGGACAACTGAATGTTCTTCTTTAATACATTCTTCACTCCCAAAACAGGATGAGAGTCTTATCTGAGGTTAGCTGCTACATCTGGTTTCTCAGTATAAGAGCATCATCACTGGAATGGAGAAACTTATCAACAAAACATTAATTTGTAAAAGTGAGTTGTGGTCATACACTGGCATCATCAGACAGCATCACCAGGTTTAAGAGGCATCCTGGTTTCAGTTAAACCGTGACAAGAGGCTTATGGATACAGCCCATATGTTTTAAGTTGTGACCAGTTGGTTTCCTAGTTGGGCACATACACTTCTTTGAAAACTAAATGGCCAGTGGAAAGCGGGAGTGAAGAGACAACAGAAATACAAAGGCTAAAATTTGGAAGGAGAAAATTTGGCACAGTCCCACTGTTCAGTCAGTCACTCCCCCTGTGCAGGACTGAAAGGACCTGAATTAGGCTAATGCCTCGGAGGAGTTGCTTTCTTTCAGGAAGAGAGCAACCTTTGCTTCTTCTGAGTAACACTCTGCATAAAGAAGGCATTTGCAATTATGAACACTTTTACTCAAAGACTCAAAATTAATGCAAATGCCTCTCATCACACTTGAGACATGAAAAAATACTCTCATCTTTCAGATATATTTACAGTATAAAAAGAATGCTATCAAAATATATATGTGAAGCACCAACATGATACTGCATTTCTTGTTTTGATGCTCCAGATGCAAACAGATGACAGTTATTAAGGTTTTTTCAGATATCCTGCAAGAAAATTTGCTACATATTTTATACTCCTTTGCACATCTAAATATGCTTACTCATGCAAAATTTATTTAACCACATCCTTCAACTGAAAGAAAACTGAAGGGTGGGATTAATTAGCACAGCATGTTCGATCACTTTCTTTAAGGTTTCCCTGTCTGTTTCCATGGTTACACTACAGGAAGAGAGACAATCTCATTTTTAAAAAGACAGAGCTTATAGGGCATCATCAAAACTTCAAACCTTAATGGCCAGTATACATAAAAGCAAAAAGGTAAATGGTGGATCACCAGGTGAGTATCTAATATTTACATATTGCTGCTTGAGCACTCTTTTTTTGCCTAGGAAAGTGGAGGAAGGACCTCCTGACAAGCAGTGAACTCCCCTCCAATTGCTGTGTTGTCTAAAAGATAAAAGATAACTCATGCCCTGCTGTTGCAGCCCTATTTTGAGAGAATGAATCCAAGCATAAGGCCCAGTTAGTAAAATTAAGGTTGTGTCAGACCCACTGGGGAACTTGTGTGTCATTACAGGAAGGACAGACACTGTTCCATGTTCTCCAGGCACTGACTTCTATGACCTTGATTTATCCAAAATGAAAGAAACTGTTCATGCATTACACAGTGCAAGACTTGCACACCATCATCTATCTATGCTGTGACACAAATCACAACTTTAACTCATTTATTAAGCAGCAGATCAGGATACCTTGCAAAGCCCTGTATTTAAAATACAGAGTGAATGATCTATGCCTATGTATGCATACATCTAACACAGAAAATTCACTGCTGTCTCTTACTCTGAACTTAAAAAAAAAAAAAAAAAGAAGGTAAGAAGATTTTTTTCTTCCCGGGTAAACACAATTGTCTCTGCTTCATCTGGCTTTATCTTAGACTCAGAGGATGTATCTGATTTTAGCTAGGATCAATTATTGACAAAACACATTGCACTGATTTATTATCACTGTAATTTTAAAATTGTATTTGGCTTTTACAAGAGGCTGTAGCTATACCCAGACTAAAGACCTATCCAATACACACACCCCTGGCTACACGAGTACGAATATTAATACCTGATATCTCTCTAGCTGCAGGATAGCTTTCTAGTCAACCTCCTATGACAATCAGGAAGCCTTTGTTCACAGCAAGTATGATTCTGCAAATGAGAAAACGAGTCACGTCTGCAAAAACAAGGGCTTACCAACCATGTGCATGGCTTCCCTTTCTATTATATCTTACATGTGTTGAGCAGTTTGTTATTTTGATTTAGGTATGTATAAAAGGGCAAGCATACTTTAAAAAAAAAAAGTGGTTTTGTTGCTGTTTTTAACTGATTCAGATTCTTTATGTGTTTCTTTCTTTAGCTTCTGTTCTGCTTATTTAACAATTACCTAGAGTTTGAGGTAATTGGCTTATTGAACTGTAACTATGACTCAGTTACAATATTAAAATTTTGTCAACGTAGTCTATTGTAGACCATGAACCGTCAACTTAACCTATTTACTCAGCTACTTGTTTTCCAACAGAAGCACACTTATTCAGTGAATGACAGCAAACTGAAGCTGCCAGTGCCCTAACCCATAAGCCAGTTTTTGGCAATCAAAAGCGTCCTGCAGCCTTTAGGTCCCTCTGCTGTTTACCTGAATGCATTTGTCTCCAAGATGCAGCTTTACTAGAGCATCTGAGATAAATTGCTCTCAAATAAGATAAATTACCTACAATATCCTATGTCCTGATCCTAATATAGCTATTAGCTTATGCTAGTGCTGCTCATTTATAAAAGTTACTCACTAACAGGGAAGGTTTAATTAGGATCCCAAATGAGAATTCCCAAAATGCACTTGAGCAATGACTAGTCTTCCAAATTGGAGTGCAGGAGTCAGTTTCCAAGAGACAGAGAGCAGTAAGGCAAAAGGCATGCGTGCCTCTCAGCCTGTCTGTTTTTTTCCAGCTGTTATCAGTTGTTCTAGTAAAAGATTATTTTCCCCCACAAATCTTATCTCATGTATGACTTCAGACAATCACTTACAGTAACACAGATGATAATTATTCTAGTCTGTGAATGGGACTCAACTGTTAATTGACAAACAAGCTTCAGAACAGGGAGATGAAGAAATACTTTTCCTGCTACCAGAAAGAATAACTCTAGCACTCGTGAAAAGTGTCTTTCTCTTTCCAACAAATTCAACATAATCTTTTTCATCATCACCTTTTTCCTCTGCCTCCTGTGCCACCCAAAGGATCATAGGAAACAGAAAGGAGAGATCCAGGAAAGAGCTCAGCTGTTGGTTGTATATTATAAGAACCCTTTGGTAATTTGACTGAAAGCCATCTTACAGCTATAAAGCTGTCTTCTGTCTGTCGGAAGCCAGGGCTGCGTCATTCTGTCCTTGCTTTAAAATCCTTATGAAGAATTTCTTAAGCATTTTGAAAAAAGTAAACTGGTGTTGAACATGGACCATGACTCTCAAGTTCATTCATTGTCCATAAGCAGAAAGAAACACACTAAAAACTGGGAACTGAATAAAATATGTTCAGACTGCCTCTGCTAATCTGGAAACAGAAAAATGAGAGTGTGAGCAGGGGAAAAAAAAAAAAAAAAAAGGAAAAACTGCATCAACACTGTAAACATTCACACAGATGCAAAAGCTAGCAGGACTCAGGCACAGTAAGAACTGTTCCACATCAAAACTTCTGCACTACAGAAAAGACCTGGATTCATTATGGACATGGTACACATGCCCACAATAGCCTTAACTGCTGATTTATCTTGCTTTTCAGATTCTGGATTTTTACTTAAAAACTGTTGTTTCACAAAAAATCTGCAAGATGATGCCCTCTACTCCTAAAAACTGCCAGCAGGAACACTCAACTTTGCTAATAAGGCTGTAAGTGAAAATGTCAGAATTACTCATTCCACAGTGAAGTTTTTAGGTTTGAAGCAAAGAGTTAACAATGGTTGAACAGATAGTTTTAAATTGGGAAGATCTGCAAAGTGCAGGGAGAAGTTCTGGAAAGGCAAACAGGCAGAAAATAATTCTTCACTGAAAATGAGAGCTAAGGAAATTAAGGATATTTTAATATTCCTTGAGAAAAGAGAGAAAATTGGGAGGCATCTATGAATGAATGAGCCCAATCAATACAGGACAATTATTTAATAATAATTAGTATGTGGGATTTTAAGACATGAGCAATGAACTTGCTTAAGACAAGAAAGGTAACAGACCACGCGCACAGTTTCGAGGTATAGATGTTTCACTACCAGTAGGATTTTCCCTGAACAAATCAAAGAGCTCAGAAAAGAAAGAAACAAGTGATGCAGGAGAAAAGCATTGTATAGAGACAAAGTGAGAGCTATGGATGTCCAATTTGGTGAAGGAACATCAAGCACCAATCACAGAAGTTAGCAACTTACTGCAGGTTATTGTGTAAGAAGCTGACAATTTACTGTGATCCCTATGCTACAACTAAAAGTAGGACTGCAAGAGTCATTGTTGGATGACTCCACCTGGGGGTCAAATAAAAATGAACCAATCCTTATCGACTGGTACCTTGGTAACTTATCATTTGATGAAAGTGCAGTAGCTACTTGAGGTATTGCATGAGACAGGCTAAATAAAACATATTGGTAAAAAAATAAATATGCTTGCTCTGTGCTCTCCAAGATGTATCTTCTTTTTAGAAAATCATCATGTAGACAAACTGCCTCCCACTCCATTTGAGTGCAAAGAGGACTGAATACATACCAGATTCCAGTCAACAGTACACAGGGCAGCAGTACCATTTAAATCCTTCTAGTTTCATTATGTATTAAATCTGACAACTGAAGAACTGTTTAATAAGCACAATTTGATGCTACTGTAGTGATTCACAGTCATGCAAATAGAAATACAAAAGCTAAGTTTCACCAGCAGTTTTATATTCAAATGTTGTTTACACTCAGGTAATTTTGTTTCTGAATTGACCGTACAACAGTGGCAGTGCCAAGGTGATGACCATACTGCCCTCTCCACCTATTGAAGGGTTCCACAATTCAGTGCAGTGAATCCATACAGTGCTGGAAGAAAGACAGCAACAGTAGCATAACCACTGGGATGTTACTCTATGGAGTGATTTAGCCCAGCTGGATACTACAGTTTTGCTGATCCATCATTTCCTATCTAGAGTTAAAATATCTGGAGAACTTTTATAAAGAGTATAACTCAGTTATGGTCAGCTACTAAAAGCCTAATAGAGGAACTGTAAATTATCTGAACTTGTCTAGGATAAATAGTTTAACAAGAACAGGTCTACATGGAGAAGCAAGTATTTGAACAACAGTAACATCTGCTGACAAACAGTACTTTTAAAAAGCAGATCTAACAACTATTTTATTTAAAAATCAAGCAACGCTGCCATTTGACATTACTCCCCATGAGAGGAATCTGAAAAAAAAGTCACCATATGGGTACGGAAACAATCAATTCTTACAGTACAAGGCCTGACATGTATAAATGGCATAATTCCACAGCTGGCAGCCCCTGGATCCTGGCCCCTGTACTGCACACCCAATGCATGGGGGTTTGATGTGCCCCTTTTCCAGCCAAGGTGTCACCTGAGCACACATTCCTACACTGCAGAATGCAGCCACATTTGTTCCAGCATCCAGCCTCGATTACAAACCATGGCTGCCCTGCCTGGCACAAACAGCTCTCTAGTGATCATAGACTTAATCCAGGCTGCTGCCAGTACCCAAACCGGACTATTTATAGATAAAACAAATATGCAGCTGACTTTTGTCATTGCTACAATGTTACACTCCACAGCTCAAGTACTTCCTTAATGGGTAAAACATTGCCTTGGAGTTCTGCCGCAGAACTCCAGCACGTTTAACATGTGCTACCATGTTAGTGCATATATTCACACACTAGATAACACCCACAGCATCTAAAACCACAGCTGACTGCACTGGTTTAAGGCAGAGAAAAACTATTTGAAAACAGACATTGGTGCAAAACTAACAAAAAAATTTCTTATTTTGAAATACATCAAAGAGCAAAATAACTATAGGAAACTTAAAAGATTTCACTAAGTTTTAAAATTCTTTTCACTTTGCCTTTAAGTATGAAGCCATTAAGAAAAATCTGTATAAGTACCATTGCTTCCATTAAGCAGTATTATAAAGCAATGACAGAAAATCAAATGGCAGAAAACTCAAGTCTCAGATTCACCTGTTCAATTGAATCGCTCCTCAAAACTCATTTAATGTATATGTCATCTTAAATTAGCTGAATCACAAACCTTAGAAGAAAAGTTTTATGTGAGAGACATTCCAATATGCTTAGGTCTAAATGAGTATTTTATTTTGCATCAGTAATCAGGCATCTATATTTCTGCAGAGCCACCTAATCAGTTCTCAATACAATTTTGTCAAAGAAAAAGAAGAAATGAAAACAGACAAATTCATTTTTTAAAAAGTTACATTAGAAGGACATTATGGCTGTGCTTTAACAGTATGGGTGTGGAAATATGTAGTTAAAAAGCCAATGCTCCCAATGTAGCATCTTTCTCAAAAGTGATAACGAACACTAAAACACCACTGCCACAATGGCAAAACTGGAGCTATACAACCAAATCTAGTCCATGATGTACAGATATAAGCCTACCAAGTTGCAGAATCCTATACTGTAACTATTAACAAGTGAAAATTTGTTATTGAAACTACATCATTTTTTTCTCTATACTTTCATTTAACTTAAAGATGATGCATGTACTTTTGAATGCAATGCTCAGTAAGAACTACTTGTAGATTGGAAGCAAAGGATCCCTAACAGTATTTTGATCACCAACAAAATACTACTGTCATACTATTACAGAAGGATTTCATGTTTTATTTAAATCATTTATGATTTCAAGTTTTTATGTATCAGCAGCTTGTAAGTACATGTAAGCAGCAAGCATGTCTCATTTAGTATTAGATTCTGCAACTTGTGTAGCAAAGTTGGTCGTAATCCTGAGCACTGTAAGACAGAATGGGCAAAGAACTGCCAAAATTTCAAGAACCCAGCATTAGGCATTTGTGTGTTTAAAGTACAATTCAGTGATTTGCTGCCTTTTTTCTTATTCCTCTCCCTCCCCCACTTCTGCCAGTTTTAGTTATTTTTTTCCTAAGGTCTACAGACAGTTCAGTGCTGAACCAAATTTACAGCCTGCTTGAAGAGTCCAAAACTAACTTAAAGTCATTGCAATGAAATATCCTTAAAAGCAAATATAGTCACAAGACTAAAAGAATTTTATGTCCGAGTGACTTACAAATTGCCGCAATAACAGGGATATGAATATGTTCATGGCTGTGGGTGGAAATAAAAGAGATTACATCTGAAAAGCTTCTTCTACCTTATTTCCAAGGACCACACAAAAATATTGCTGTACGATCTGACATATTATAAGCCATAAAAGCCAAAGGTGGTAAAAGCTGAATTGATGTTGGAAATCTGTTGATCTGAGGATCTTCAACAATGTGAACATCTAACCATCGATTCTCTCTACCATGTAACATGAAAGTCACTCAGCACCATTTTCTTCCCACAAAAAGCAGCTGTTAATGTTTCCACATCACCCTGACAAAATGCTGCTGATTCCCGATCTCCCACTTACAAGTTTGTTAACTTTGGGTCTCTCAAATTATAAGAATAAGAGGTGAAGCAAACTTTGGTTATTTGTAACGTACATAAGGGTAGCTACCTGGAGTTACCATTTATTTGTACAGGTTTTGGAAATGGAAATCACTGGAGAAGTGTTAAGTACTGCTAAGATAAGCACTGCCTGATCTCTTCTGGCTATCATTAAGGCCAACTGATGCAGGGGGACCTTTCATCTTAATGCAGGTAGACTTCCAAGTGTGATTTTCATTTACATCAGGACTAATGGTGCATCTATGAATATATTAATACAACCAGTACTGTGTCTTTCAGAGGAATGAAAAAATTCATGCATAAATTACTAAAAATTACCTAGATAAAAAGTGACTGTGTTACAGAAAGGTAAGGTTTTAAACTGTCTGAGGCAAAACAGATGATGTAATAAATTACAGAGCCATCACTTCTTTAAAATGAAATCTCAATTATGGTATTATTTCAGACAGTGTTAAATGGCAGATCTCTCTTAATGAAGTGCCAGTTCTGCTCGCATTAATCTTTTTCTCTGCATATCAATATTTTTGTTCTGACTGATGATAAATTCTTTCTTCTTCAATCCCCACCTTTTCCAGTTAACCTTTAATATCTGCATAGCTGATTATTTCCTGTGTAAAATAAGTCTACATAACTATTAACACACTAATTACATTAAAGTTACTTTTAAATTTGGCATAATTTTCTCTCTATATAATACACTATGTTCTCTTAAATAAGGGAACATTAAACAAAATCATCAGACCAAGAAAGCTAAGATGCAGAGTACTATAGGAGGTACCCGGATGCCTATACTCAAAAGTTTTACCATGAGTAGTACTTTTTCCCTGTAACTGCTGTATCAGAGACAAGCAAAGAAGCTTCAGAACAAAAAAGTTTTAAAGAAAGTCTAATAGTTTAAATACAGGAACTTGTAGCCATGGTAATCAAAACGGTATGGAACTAAGGCTATGATGGTAGCAAGATATGTAGGAAGAGAAAATGTTTCCATATAAAACTGATAGAAGACCATCACATGACTGAATAAGGCTTTTTTTTTTTTTTTTTTTCTTTCAATTAAAACAATGTTTGTTTTAAAGACTTCTACGGACTCATTTGAATGGATGGATCTCTCTTATACAGACAGCAGATCACAGTTCTTCATGTCTTCTCTGCAATTGTCACATAAAAGTCTGGTTGACACTTAAGTGGGGAATACAAGACAACAAAATAAATCATGATTCTGATAATAACACAGTCAGCACTGAGGCAGGTGCAGTACAGATGACATCTAAATCCCATGTTCTTCTTAAGTACAAAACACTGAAACAGATATTTCATCACAGTTGTTTTAATGGTGTCATAACCAACTTCCTCTATTGCCCTTAATAGATGATTAAGATGCTTTCCTCCTATTTAAAGGCTCAATATAACTCAAACTTGTAACAATAGAAAACTGAATTGAACCCTAAGTAATCTGAGATGTGTTTAACAGGGGACCCATTTACTGAGTCACACCAATCTCCAGCTCCTTCATGCTTTAAAAAAAACCAAATAAATCATTTTCAGTCAATAATCCTACACAGTGATTCTCAGTAGGAAGAGCTTAAGTTACAGCACCTACTTTAGTAATAGCTGAAAAGACTGGTATGGTATGTTTAAAGAATTTTAAGTTCAATTGTTAAAAAGTAATCAGTGAAGACTGACATGGACAAAAATTCAGTATGTGGCCCTAACTTTGTATTTACTACTAGCAGAGAAAAGTCAAAGTCTTAACTGAAAACAGAACCTCACAGTTCTTGCAAATTGCTGATCCAGATAGTAAACCTGTGTCAAATTTACTCTTTCCCCACAGACAAATAAACCCATAAGATACTCTTCCTGCATTGACCCTCACAATGGCAATTTTTAATTTAAATTTAATGATACCTCAATAAACCCATCAGATCTATGGAACAATTTAGATGAAAATCCATGATGGGAATCACAAACAAAATAGATATGAGCAGGCATGACTATCTGAAGCACCAGGCTACACATTCTCTTGCATCTTCACTTTTAAAACAATTCTTTAGCCTAAATGCCAAAAATCAGATCTATCCCTGTGCACTGCTGTTGTTTGAAATTTTCTGTCCTCTATACATCTCCTCTCCCCTCTTCACCACAGATCTGGGCATGATAAGAGAAGTTCACAAGCACAACACTTGAAGTCCTTGCTCCTGGGATGGAAGGGGAAGGAAGCAGCTTTAGCTGCTCTCTGACAGCAGCCAGCTATACCATTAGAAACTGAGGAAGAAGATCTGAGGGTGGAGGGAAAGCCTATCATCATGGGAAAGCAAAATAAATAACAAAGAAGCCTGCCCCACGTTTCTGGGTCTACTTTCACAGACTACAATTTTAATCTTTCCTCCAAGAGAAAAGATTTGAAGGTCCTGTAGCTACCTATCAGCTCTGGCCTCACTTTCCCTGGCTCTCAAAAGTAATGTGGACAGCAGTGGCTTTTTTTAACTGAGTTGGTACCAAGCACTCGAGGCTAGACCAGGACAAATACACAGTCTGCTCTGCTGCTCCAGGCCCCCAGCCCAACTGCCCCTATGAACAGCATTATATGCTCCTGCTTTCCATGGAAAATTATGTATTTACAGTTATTTACAGAACCAACTGTGTTTTATAAAGACCTACAAGCTGACTCAGGTCTGGGCAGTTTGGGTTTCCTTTTCCAGGTTCTCACTTCCTGTTTCTTCAACTTAAAACATTGCACTGAAGTCATCTTTATTTCTTGGTATTTAATACAAATAGAGCCTCTGCAAGGAAGTCCATCACTGTCCTTTCTGGGGGTACAAGAACGAATTCTTCAGATTTCAAAGACTGTTATTAGAGGGGAACAGGTTGCACCTGGGGTAACAGCAACCTCCCACAAGAACATGGGAAAGAAAAGCCTTTATTTTCTCTCTGTTCAATTCAGATAGGATGTTAGATGGATCTGTGGACCTATGCTTGCAGTAAAGCTGTTTTCTTTACCAGCAGCAGCCTCTGACAACAAACACCCAGACAGCTTGCACCATTTCCCTGGTCCCTGCAGAAGGGCTACTGTGGAGAGCAGGAGATGCCTCAGGGGTCACCTGGGCTGCTCCTACAGCTCACCCCAAATGCCAGGTGGCTGCAGCCCCATGGCCCACCTTTCCTCAGGCTCATTTGAAGTCAGGGGACCAGAGGGAGCCAGCCTACATAGAGATGCTCTTGGAAGAGTTTTGCAAACAATTTCATCAAGCTTCACTGACAGTACATAATACAGCTCTTCAGGCACTGTGACAACTCCTTATATCAGCATCTTCAAGAACTGATACTCTGTGAAACATTTACACAGGAAGAACATAGCAGTTATCCACAAAAGCAATCTTTTATGCTATTCAACCTTTAATAGGAATTTTATACAGTACATTATAAAGAAATTCCTTATGGCATTCTTACAAAGAAAAAAGGAACTATTTTTTTCAAGTTGTCAACATAGCTTTAATAATTTTAACAGTAAACTGTACAGCAATAACCTTATCCCTTGTGACATACCCCTGACATACTCCACACAGAAAAGTCTATATGGAAATACATGGAAACAACCTCTCTGATACTCAGCCACAGTTTTAAACTACAACTCCTTTGAGTCTAATTCCCTTTCTTATAATCCTCAAGTCTCCTTGTTCCTGCTATCTATTATTAATCACCCTATGTATCTAGAAGGATGCATGGTTGAATCACACTTACTTGATTCTTTCTTCTACTACATCACAGGGCTTTATATTAACAAAACTCCAAAAGCTTAAGGAAGGACTTCCACCATAATGCAGACCTCCTGCAGCTCCTTACTCATCCAAAGAGATCCCCAAAGACAACAAAAAGCTGTCAGGAAAAGCTTCAGGCTCAGTGTTATTTGAGAGACTAAATGAAAGACATTTTCATTAAGATTGACCCTGGAAAGGTCAGAATATTAAGTTGTTAGTGGCTGTTATGGAACAGAGAATAAGGAACAAGGCACAAAAAGAGTAAATCCTTCCTGGAAAGTCCCAGCAGCAGGTGGCATCCACCTCCTATCAGATTATCATCAGCTACTTAGGAACTTGGTGCTAGAGTTTATTAAGTATGATAATCTTCATGCAAACATAACTGATTAGCCAATCTTGATTTATATCAGCATATGCAATAGCTAAATGCTGACACTCAATCATTAAAAAACAAAACAAAAGAAAACAAGCATGGTATTTACTGAGCCACAGAACCACACAAGAAGGAGAATTTGCCTAGTTCAACCTGTCAGATTGCTCAAGGCTTAGTCCAGTCAGTGAAGCAAACAGATTTCACTACATCTCTGGGCTGTTAAAATGCTGAAGCACTTTCATATTGAACATTTCCATCCTTATACCCAGCTCTCTTTCAGCTTATGAACCATTATCCCTCATTCTCCCACTGTGCACCTTAGTAAAGAGCACCTTAATGCTATGCATCCCCATCCTCTTGGTACTCCCATACTCTTAGGTACTGGGAGAGTGCAGAGCTAGTAATGTCATTATAGAAGGGAATCCCATTGATCGAACATGATTTACCTTGACTACAATTGGCAAACACTTTGTTCATGTGTACAGAAATTACTTCCAAGCAGTCTTGCTCCATTATTTTCTCAGGGATAGCAGTTGACCAACCTGCAATACCCCAGACCTACCTTCCCGCTCTTCTGGAAAATGGGTAGAACAGTAACTTTTCTTTAGCTACCAGAGACTTGCCCTAATCTACACTCTTTCAAAGATGATGAAGAGCAGCCTGACAATGACATCAGTCGGCTTTACCCATATGGTCAGTAGGTCCCATCTAACTTAGAAGATTCTATAATTCAATGAACTTGCACAGGTCAAGATTTCTCAGAAGATCCTCAACTTAGTTATTTTCCACTCACCCTCTTCCTCCCTGAGCCACATCTCTGAGAACAAAGACCCACGAGATCTCATTAATGAAGGCCAAGACAAGGAAGCGACAAAGCACCTCAGCCTTACCAGAGTTTGTTGTGAGTTACATCACCTGTCCCGCTTAGCATGGAGCCTGCATCTCCTACATTTTCCAGTCCTTTATTGCTTTACTCCATCATGCTCTTCCTCTTTGGCCCCTTAACACCCTGCCAATCTCCTCTCTTACCTCAACACATTTTCCTCCCAGATGCTTTAATCTACTCACAGAAGTCCTGGGGCTACAATCTAAACCCTTCCTACACCTCAGACCCTTCTGCCTGTGGCCACTCAGAAGCACCCTCAAGTACAGTCAAAGATAATATGTCTGGCACAGCTTGTCTGTTTCACTGTTCTTTCACCTGTATTGGCTCCTACAGTCTTTGGTGCATATTTCTTAGAGGTTCAGAGTGACATTTTGAAAATAAGGATCACTGAAATTACATATGGCACTGGTTATAAAATGTTTAATATGAATACGAATCACATATTTGCCTACGAAATTATTTTGCTTACATTATTAATCACCTGACTGCAACTAACTGTTGAAAAAAAGATAACCTTAGTGCTTGTTCTTTGAGTTCATGATCCTATCCACTGCTGTACAGCCATATGACACTATTTATAGTTGAGATAAATACGTTGCTTTTAAAACTGCTTTATGGCCTTTTAAACAAAGGCTCAAATATTTGTTTTTTCTAAGTCAATACACATCTAAAGGACAAACAAATGCAACTGTACAGAGTGCAGAAAAACTACTAACCAAAGGCTAAGGAACAGCTAAGCAGCCCAGTCTGTGTGGTAACTAGCATCACACACAAGACTCCTATTTCATTTAAGTTTGCAATTGAATCATAGAATCATTAAGGTTGGAAAAGACTTCCAAGATCATAGAATCCAACCTTTAACCAAACACCATCATGCCAACTAAACCCTCAGACTAAGTGCCACATCCAGTCATTTCTTGAAGACTTCCAGGAAAGGTGACTCCACTTCCCTGGCCAGCCCCATTCCAATGCTTAACCACACTTTCAGTGAAAAAATTCTTCCAAGATGGACCTCTCCTGGTGCAGACTGAGACCATTTCCTTCTTGTCCTATTGCTAGTTGCCTGGAAGAAGAGGTGAACCCACTTGGTTACAACCTCCTTTCAGGCAGTTGTAGACAGTGGGAAGGTCTCCCTTCAGTCTCCTTCTGTCCATGCTAAACAATGCCAGTCGCCTCAGCTGCTCCTCACGGTATTTACTCTCTAAATCCTTCATCAGCTTTGTCATCCTTCTCTGGACATGCTCCAGCATCTCAGTGTCTTTCATGGAGTGAGGGGGCCAAAAACTGGACACAGTACTTGAGCTGTGGCCTCACCAGCACCGAGTACAAAGAGACAATCACTGCCCTAGTCCTGCTGGCCAGGATGCCATTGGCCTTCTTGACCACCTGGGTACAGCGCTGGCTACTGACCACCACCCCCAGGCCCTGTTCCACTGTGCTGCATTCCAGCCACTCTTCCCCCAGCCTGCAGCACTGTACGGGGTTGTTGTGACCCAAGTGCAGGACTCAGCACTTTGCCTTGTTGAACCTCATACAGCTGGCCTCAGGCCACCGATCTAGCCTGCCCAGATCCCTCTGCAGAGTCTTCCTACTCTCCACCAAATCCAAATTCCCATCCAACTTGGTGTTGTCTGCACTCTGACTGAGGGTGCATTTGGCCCCCTTCCCCAGATCATCAATAAATATATTAAACAGGACTGGCCCCAATACTGAGCTTTGGGAAACCCCACTAGTGACTGGCCACCAACTGGATGCAATTCCATTCATCATCACTCTCTGGGCACAGACATCCAGACAGGTTTTGATCCAGCAAAGAGTGCACCTGTTCAAGCCATGGGCTGCCAGCTTCTCCAGGAGAATGCTGTGGGAAGCAGCATCAAAGGCTTTACTGAAATACAGGTACACACAGCCACAGCCTCTCCCTCATTCACTAAGCGGGTCACCTGGTCATAAAAGGAGATCATACTGGTCAAGCAGGACCTGCCTTTTCCAAACCTATGCTGGCTGGGCCTGATCCCCTGGTTGTCCTGTATATTCCAGGTGATGTAACTCAAGATGATCTGTTCTGTAACTTTCCCCAGAACTGAGGTCAGGCTAACAGGCCTGTAGTTCCCTCCACTCTCCTGACCCCTCTTGCAGATGGGTGTCACACTGGCCAACTTCCAGTCACCCAGCCATTCCCAGCTAACCAGGACTAATGATAAATGATTGAGTGGCTTGACAGTCTCTTCCACCAGCTCCCTCAGTACCCTTCTGTGAATACTATCTGGGTCCACAGACTTTGAGTGTCTAAGTGGCACAACAGGTCACTAACTACTTCCTCCTGGATTGTAGGGGATCTATTCTGCTCCCTGTTCTTATCTACCAGCTCAGCAGGATGGTGGTGCTGAGGATAACTGGTCTTTCTGTTGAAGACAGAGGCAAATTGCTTACAGTGTTACTCCTTAAAGGTTTAAAATACTTTATTTTTAAGACAGACATATGTGTGGGGAAAATAAACAAACCCGTAGACAGCCAAATTCACACCACAGGAGCAAAAATAATTCTTGCACTTCATTTCATAAGGAGAATTCCTAATATACTTTAATTTCCTCTGGAATTTTAACTAGATTGAAAAAAGAATGCAGGTACAGTGTTCAAGGACCATTTTTCATAGCAACAATTATTCAATATGTAGTCTCCCCTATAATATCTTCTCAAGAAAGCCATTTTTTATAGCTCATCCATTTTTAATTTGATAAAGCCTCTGTATTCTGTTCTCCTTTTTCATTTGACCGCTGAGCCTTCTCATAAATGTTCATTTCCTAGCAGCTAGAGCACAATGAACAGAAAAGCAAACTGCTGTTCATCTGAACAAAGACACTCCCACACAGTGGAGTATCTGTGTCTGGGAGCCCTGCTATAGAAAAACACATGCCCACAGTTATTCAAAGATTCCACTTCAGCCGCAGTGCAATGCACTGGCAGACATGAATAGCCTTTCTTTTACCTTGTTTATTCAAGAACTATGATCCACTACAGCCTGCTTTAAGTATTTGATATCCTACAGCGAAGAGATTAAATAAGCCTGATGCCAAATGAAAAACTTCAGACATGATGTTGATTTTTTTGTAAGCTTATGAAACCAAAATCTGAAGGTCTTGTCCTTAGAGACTAAAAGGCCTTTGCTCTAGGAATTTATATTTACTGTGCTAGCAAAGTCAATCCTATCTCTGACAGAAACTGATTTCTTGAAAGGCTTTCTCTTGCCTTGAGTGCATTTGAAAGCAAAGCAACCATCCTTCTAATTTCCATACTGCTCCTCATGTAATTAATCAAATACACAATGTAAGCCGACTTCCTTTCCAAGCACATTATTGCAAATTAGTCATCTGTGGGAGAAAAACAAAGAAATAGGACTGTATTTTACATCTTGTTTAAGAAGAGTCTTTCATAATGGCAGAGTGGAAGATGAGATATCATAAGCGTTTAAATAAGTAAATATGCACAGAGGGGCACACAGACAGCACACGGGTGTGCTCTCATTTTTCATGTTTCCAATGAAACAGGTCATGACCTTTCAGACTTTAATCTCATCACTTCTAATTTTTCATCTTGGTTCTCAGAAGAGAAATCTAACCCATCTGGTTTTCTATTTTACGAGGTCATGAGCCATGAAAGAAAATCTAGCTTTTAAAAAAAAAAAAAAAAAAAAATTCATAGTCTTCTTTCTAAGAGTGGATTATGCAGATGTTTCTGTTAGATCAAGACAAACTTACAAGAGAAAAAGTATCCTCTGCACAATATTACATATTAATGTGTCTATCACTGTGTATTTAATTCTGGTTGTACTTACACATTTCTAGCCTCTCTATCAAAATAGTTCATAATGGTCAACCTTAAACTCCCACCAATACGAAGCCATGAAAATCCTGCCTTTGATGTCATTACTGGGATATTTACCCTGATGCCAACAATGAGGCAATAATTTCATCAGAGCTAATAGTTACATTTCCTACTACAGCAGGGCACAAACACACGTCCCACCCTTTCCTCTGCTCTAGGGCAACATCAGGCAATACAGCCAGAGAGAGGTCAACTTCTGTCTGAGTTGGACATTTCATTGATGGGTTCACACCTCCAGCAAAGCATTTAACAGTGCTGGTGAAAGGCGGGTTGTTTTCTTTTTTCTTAAACAGCTGAAAAGTTTTCAGCCTCCCTCTGCCAAACCATATAAGCTACAGAGCTTCAGCAACCCACCCTCACACCATGGGAAACATTTTACATACAGAAGAGTTGTGAGATCCTTTGCGTGATTTTCAGTACCCACAAAAGCTAGAGAACCATCATTAAAATCTCCTGATAGACTTATAATATGGGGATACCTGGAATCAGATGAGTTCATAGTGTTTTATACATACACATGATACAACAAAACAATGTCAAACAGCACAGCATCTTCAACAGAGGACTAACTCATATTTCACTACAAGAACACTTAATGATTCACCTGTTTCATGTACTTAAGAGATGAAAGCTCATAGGAATATGCAGCATGCAGGAATGGGGCTTTTAAGCATATATATTAAAAAACAGCAACTTTTGAAAAATAGCAACAGAAGATAGTATGCAAAACCAGATAATAATTGCTTCTAATACTATTCCTCTAACTGCCTTACAATCCAAAGGCCAATCAAGTCCTTGCGGACTGTGCCCACCTGAAGTCCTGTTCCCTTCTCCAGCATCACAAATACACACCAAGCTGCTAATTGTAGTAATGCTAATTAAAAGACAAAAACCCACGACTACATTAACAGTGAAATTGCCAATTAGCACGTAAGGTTTCCTCATTAGTGCTGCTGCATGAAATGTGAAGTGTGATGTGGATAGCGGTCATAAAAATAAAAAACATTTAAAAAAACCCAATAGGTCACATTTTCAGCTTCAGAAGCTCTGCTGGAATCAGTAACTGAAAAGCTGATCTACAGGAAAGAAAGAAATTCCTACAACACTTTGTAAAAACCACTAAAGAAAAATATTGCCATTTTCCACATCTGCATTCAAAATGGTTTTCAGAGGAAAGAGTACTTGCCCAAGTGTAGCCACTAGAAAATGGCTTAAAAAATTTTTCAAAAAGGCTAACATTTCAGGGGATAATTTATCCTGACTTTAAATTACACATAAGGCTTCCCTGTGAAGGACTAATAAATACTGAAAGCAGTCCAGGTGATCCTAGTGTCCTTTATTTTTTAGAAGGAACACTTATTCCTGTGTCCTTCACTCTCTTTCAATGACCATTTAATGAAAGTTAACACAGATCTCCACAACCCTAGAGGTGTTTCATGAACTGATTGTGCCCTTCATATAGCCTGTATTTCCTCAGGTCTCTAGGTTTTTTTCTTTTCTTTTTAAAGGCTTTCAATTCTAATTCAGAGGTCTCATGGTAAATAAAATGCAAATACTTTCAGCATTATCTTCCTTGAGAGAACTGGAGTATGTATTTGTTTTTCACTTGCTCCCTTTTAATCAAGCATTTTGTTGACCATAATCAATTTCTTCACTCAGGAGAAAAATGTGCAATTATCTACAATGAAGAAGGTGTGTCTAAGGAATAGGGTGGGGGGAAGAGAAATCAATGGAACCATCTGTCTGACATTCCTACAACATTATAAGAGACTTGTAATTAACTGCTTGCCTACCAAAGTCTGCCAGCTTTAACTCCCCCGTGTCACTGATCAGAAGATTCTGTGGTTTCAGGTCCCTGTGCAAAATGTAACGCTGGTGGATGTAAGACAGTCCTCGCAGCAACTGAAATAAAAATAACTGAAAAAGAGGGGGACAAAAAATGACCTCTGTTAATATTTTGCATATAACCATAGGTGATTGCTTCACAATACGCAGGGTGCTTGCATATTGCGGTAACATCGTGTCAGAATTCCTCCCGAACTGGTGTAATTCCCACCCAAATTTAACACAATGAAATTTCCATCTGAAAAATATTTATTTTGCAAGGACTAAACCCATCCTCCAAGCTCTACTATATCATAGATTCAATTTGCCTGCTTTAAAAAGAACAAGAGCAATACAACCATGTGCAGAAGGCTCAGTTTCTACCAAATTATAATTATATTCCATTTACCCATATGGCCTTAGAGATTAGGTGGTAGCCTGAAGACAGATGTGTATCTTCACTAATTATAGGAAACAACAGTACAGGGTGGATAGGGATGGGGAGATAAGGCTGGGGGATGGGACACTGGAGCTAAAACAAAGAAAAAACTAATAGTATAACAACAATGCCTATGTATCTAAGGAAATCTGCAAGTATGATAGGTTTTCTCCTTCAAAGTTTATTTTAATGGGAGCTCCTTATGTATTTTTCATTAGGAAATAATAACTCTCACTGAACCTAAAGATGACTTTTGAAACCTACTTGGAATAGTCTTGAAGGTAAATTTAGGTAAGAACTCACCCTCCACATTTCCTTGAATTCTTCACTGGACTCTACAAATGCTTACACTTAAAACTAAGCATTACGTCTGAGTATTTTGTAATTTACAATTATGAACAAAGAGCTGGATGATGAAGATTTTTCATCCTCCCTTTTTCATCTCTGGCATGCATCACTGTCCTGCATTCTTACTGGCACTTGCTGCGAAAGGCAGTGTTAATTGTCGTGGATTTTGTCAATACAAAGGGTGAATGAACTCCCAGGAGTTTTCTCTGCAGTTATGAAAAACCTATCCTAATATACAGACCCTTTCTACTACCTGAAATATTTTAAGAAATACTTCATTTTTCAAAAGGAACACAGAAACCCTTTGCAAACCTAAACATGGAGAATTCAAGAGTGGATATGGACCTCATGTCTCACAGCTCCACGGAAGGTGAAATGTGCTCTCTTGTGAGATGTGGAAACCACACCAAAGGTTTGGGAAAAGTCAACACAGGCATACAAGAATTTCTAATTAACTTGCAACACAAGCATCCTATTTAGTGATTACTGAAGTGAAGAGACATTAGAAAAAGGGTTACAAAATCTGATTATAGAAGAGAATAAAGCCTGACATGAAAGAAACAGAAATGTCATGTAACTGAGGTTGAAATGAATTTAATTGCATTTCATTTTTAACCTGAGTGCAGACACAATACACTCTATGTTTAGCTATTTAGCCAGGGCACAAAGAGCCATATCAATCACCTTCTTGTCAGAGTTGGGTGTAACAATATGCTCAGGAAAACTAAGAGCAAAATACAGAAATAAAGAATAGCAGGAAAGTCATAACTAACATGCACATTCCCTCTTGAATTGTGGTTAAAATGGAATTCATGATACATAAAAACTATTTTAATAAGGGCAAGAAGCAGAAATGTCTTTAGTTACACCCTGAAAATATAAAATAAATTCTATTAAATTAATTCAATGATTTTTTTTTAAATAAAAAGACAGAAAATAACCACTTTTCTAGGCTAAATCAAAGGTATTTAACTTAAACAATATTTTTAAATATGCAAAGAAATTTCAATTATCATGGTATCTTACAGCACTGTGATCTTTATAATAACTCAAAATATATTTATTAATGTGGTCTTTCATTTGGCTTTTAATGCAAAGAGCCAAGTGATTTGACATGATGTGCAAAAAAAANTAAACAGAATAAACATGTGCTCTTGAGGACAGCTTTGGAATGCAGTTTTATTCCAAACTTGTAGACATGCTGTACTCATCAAGTAGCTCCACAAAAGTTAATTAAGTCACTCACACCTCCTTGGAGGAAGATCATGAAAGAAAAGGGGAAAAAATTTTCCTGAATTCATTACAGGTTAACTCAGATACTGTTTTGTTGCTTTCCCTTTTCCTCTTCACCTTTGTTTTTATTTGGCAATAGTAAATGTGAAGAAATGTAAGTGAAAACACAAGCCTGATGCCTGGCTGTAGAGCATTCTGCAAACCAGAGGCTCTTTGGGATCGCTTGGGAAGAGAAAACACTAAAAGACACTCTCCAATCCCAATAGTTCCCAACTCCACAAAAAAAAGAGAGGAATTGAAAAGAATTGTTTCTGATGCCTCATAAAACACTTCTGCCCTCTCACAGTCAAGCTCCCTCCCCTGATCTTGAGGAAAGCCTTCTCCAAGAAACCCATTCCCCTTCCAGACCATCTGCATTACTTTCATAAGGAGGAAAACAAATGCTACATGAGGTACCATCAACTCTCACCCATACATCCAAACTGAAATCAGCATGCCATCCATCATGGTCAAACTCTCAACTTACTTGCTGTTTCTTCCACCTCACTCAATTCTGATCACTATGAAATCTCAGCCTTGGGTTTCTGCAGGGGATTTTGAACAAGCAACTGAACTGCCATTTCCCCAAGGCCACAGGGTGGAAACCCTGCAGACCAGAGGACAACCCTGAAAGGAGTCAATGGCAAATTCAATATGAATTTCAATGGGTTAGTTGTGAGGGTAGAAACAACAGATTCATAGCTCTTCAGCTTTTATCTTAGTAATTTTAATAATCACATGGTCATAAGTATCAAATAACCTGCAATAAACAAACTAGTACATCACTTTTGTCCAGTTTGCAGCTTATTAGTAAGAACAGATGTTTTGGTGATTAAATTAGACACCTAAAATGAAAAGGGTCATTGTGGTGAGAGTTGAAAAAGACAGAAAACAGAACAGAGATTTGTCTCTAGAAGTCAGGTTTTCAGCTAAGCTTAACATTAGGAGGCTCAACACTTTACGTTCAGACAAAAAAACCCAATCTACCAGTTGTGGCTTTAGGTCTTGATTATTTATTATAGTCATTAAAAATACCTTTTCCCCCCTGACTGTTATGCAGCTCTCACTTTAATGAGCAACATATTTTAATGAAGAATTTTCATTGTCAGTGAGAAAAATGCATGCAGGTCCAAGTTAATTTGGGGTTTATGGAGTATGATATTAAAAGACTATTAGCAGCTCTTAAAACTTAGAAGAGAAAGTCCTCAAATCCACAAGAAGGTTAGTTAGCACCTACATAGCCTTTCAAGTGTAAGGGCTGGACAGTCACTTGAGCGATACGCAACATTTGACCAAATGCCTGTAGTAGTTTTAAACTACTACATTTTCTGAGAGACTTTCTGAGCTGCCTGGATGAACAGCCCAGCTTTCCTGGTGTTCTCATGAGCCTGGATGAGTGTACAACCCAGATCACTACATGCACACATCTAACAGCTGCAAGGTGGCTCATACGCTGCAGAACGCTTTACTATCTGTTGGCCTCTGAATAAGCTTGTTAGACACTGACACAGGCTGTCCAAACCACTTCTAAAGGGTGGGACTGATGGGAGCTAACACTCTCTGACTTAGGTTCAGAAAGATCCTACAGGTCTAACAGCAAAGGGGGACACTTATGTACAGGTGGTCCACGTAAAGTGCTCAGATGACTCCATTTAGTTGCTCTCCATTCCCAGAGATGGTAGAGAGATTCTCGCAGAAATTCACAACATGCTTAGGGAGATTCTCTAGAAAATGTACCATTTCCACATCGTCTCTGCTGAGGCATCAAGAACCCCAACAGCAGGAAGGATATTGGCCAAGAGGCCAGAATAATGAGGCCTGAGGAGGGTTTTTCAAAATATTTCCCTGATGGCACAGAGGGATTTCTGAACTATTTCCTGCATTTGAGCTCCCTTAATACATGTTGTATAGTGGTAATAAAGGACCTGGCCCTAGATACAAAAATAGAAAGAAACACAGAACTTTTTAGAAGATACACAAGGTGCTTGGTTCTGATCTCTCTGCAGCAAGAGATTGTAAATAGGGCTGATCTAACCTGGACAAAGAGTTAATATCAGGAGGATGCTGAAAGCGAGACTGAATTAATGTGTTGTTCCTTTAGCAAGTTCATACCATTCTATTAGCATAGTTACTTTTGAAAAATAATACACAATATCACAGAAACTTTATTATCACTTGCCACTGAAAACAAAAATGCTCCTGCTTGCTTTAAGTACCAAAGCACTGTTTGAATTGCCAAATGTGCATTCAGCATCAATCAAATCATATTCAGTCTTTATAGGCCATCAAATCTAAAAGTACCAGTAAAAGGAACACAACTCGGGACATTCCTTCTCATGCTTGCAACCAGTGTACTCCCTGTTGTCCAGAGGATATTGCAGGCTTCTGTGAATTACTGGCTACTTACAAAGGCAAAAGGAGGTAATAAATCCCCCCAATACTACTTCACAGCCTTGGAAACAAACACAACCAAACACAATGCTCAGTTACATTTGGGTTCTAGATTGTTTGGGAGTTTTAGATCGACCTGTTCTAAACCATTAATGTAAGAAAAAAATAATAATATATTACATATATTATTATAGTAATATGTATTATCACAAAAGCAATGAAAAATGTCCCTCTTGACTTCTGCTAGCATGTCAAAGGCTCATCAAGCACCATCTGTTTTATCACTCTTGGTTTGCTATTCTTTTCCCTCTTCCCAACCAGGATAATAACCATGAGATAAAATCCAACTTTTCACTTGTAACAATGTCCTGGGGAAACAATGAACTTTTTAGGTCAAAGCTTTGTAGACTCTGTTTCTTAAATTGTCAAAAGAAGGAATTCCAGGACCAAAGTGTTGACCTGAGACAAATTTGCATCCCTAGGAATAAAGGATTCTATCTGAATAAAAAATTACTAGCTATTTGAATCAGCAGGATTGTCATGATCATAATAAGCTTTATCTCCCTAAAAGGTTCTTCTATCTGACCTCCCTGGAATCAATTAAATACTCTCCAAAAGAATTTTAAAATAATTCACTCTAAAATGCATTTATAAAGGCTTCTAACTTGCTCCTGCATTCCTTACACGAGAGTCTTACCAAAGATGCAGAAATGCATACGATACAGCCACTGAGAATGCACATCACACCACTGCTTTAAGAAAATACATACAGATTTTCCCACTTACTTGCAGCAGAACTTCAAAGGAAAGACATGGAACGTGTTAATTTGCTAACTTCTATTCTCTTTGATGCTCTTTTAATCATTTTTTGTCCCCTCTGGATACTATTACAGTAATTTGCAATGAAGAAGGTGTGCTTAATTAACTGAGATAAAGACACTCCCTTATGATCAGTTATAGTTGTCTGCTAATGTTCAATAAGTGTAAGACTCCGGCTTTTTTCTTCTGAATGGAAAACAAAATAAATTCAATTCAATCTCCTTTTCTACCTTTCACAATTCACTTCCCTTCCAAACTGGGTCAGAGTGGCAATTGTTGCCTCACCAGTTTTAAAGATTTTAAAGTGCTCTCCTCCTCCCTATAATATTTTCATGTGTTTTGCCACGTGAGCCATGCAGATCATACAGACAATAAATTACAAGTGCATTTATGAAAGTGACATACTTCTAGCATGAGTTTTAACACGCTGATAAAAATTCTGCATTTACTGTTCACAGTTGTGCATATTATCAAATCATTACTTTAAGTGACAAGACTGACACGGAGTGAAATGCTGATGCCATATTTAATGTCTGATAACTAAAAAGTCTAATTTAAATAATCAATTCTCAATGCCATGTGTAAAAGACAACCTTAATTTGGCATAATATTATTCTGTCTGCTGCACACCTGCTTGTTCACCAGATGAGGAATGAAAAATAGCAACTTCTCAACCACATTAAACAACATCGCTTTTTACTTAGCATATCTCTTGAAATATATTTTTAATGCAACTCCACATCAGCAGCATCACTAATTTGAGTAAGAGAGAGATTTCAAAAGAATTAAATTAGGTAGATTTGCTCCCAGTAGCAACTGATACAATTTAAAGGACCACCACAGCAGGTATTCACCTGAGAGTAAACGACTGTTTTCTTCAAACCTCAGTGAGTCAGTGACATGAAAATACATCAGAGCTGGATCTATTATCATGGTTTAACTGTCCACATCCTGTATACCTAAGTCTCTGGCAGTCTACCTTTTGGTCAGACACCTGTAGTTACACCTCAGCTTCCCCTACATCATGTAATCAAGTATTTGACACATATGGATGCAGGACTGACCATGTCACCCAACATACGTCTCTCACAAAAAAGGGAAACACAAATGTCCTGTGCATGCCACAGACATTTATACGATCACAGGATGGAAAGCAAACAGAAGCACGGCAGGGAGGCCTACATCACCAACACACCTGTAACCTAAAACCTAAAGCATTTTTATCATACTTTTCAGATACTATGCTTTATTAATAGGCTTTGTGTCCTACTAATAATAAATGGAGCTATTGCTTAGCAAGAACCAGCACACAATGCTCTGCTACTGCCAAAGTTCAAGCAGCTGCACTTCAAGTGCAGTAAAGCATCTTATGGATGGGATACAGGAGCTGTCTGATCCTTCCGTGTTCTGAATGCTTCCCTACCCTTTGTGCTTCAGTTTATTCTAAAGCTGTAATCAGTTCAATGATACATATTTATATTTACAGAAGACATCAGATGACAACTGCCCTATAGCTTTGACTCAGAATACTAATTTTCACATTAGTCATTAAATACCAAAATTACTTATCTGTCAAAAAGAGATTCAACTTTGAAAACTGCAACCATTAGTTAAGGACAATGCTCACAGGACTGCAGTACAGAGAGGAATACATGCATACCATGAGTAAGTGCCAGAGATTTCTGATAATATCAAATAACATTAACTGTAGTTCAACATTTTCAATCCAGTGTACTGGAGACCAGCATTAAACCCTTAGTTTAATAAATAAAATATTTTCATCATATCTGATTTGGGGGTTTTGTTATTATTTTTTAAACTATACAGTTGCTATAAAGTTGACTGACCTCTTCTTGAGCATTTAGCACACAAAAATGTTGGAACATCCCATTATGTTCCACTAATTCTTATCAATTACCTTTATTTTGCATTATGTTTAAAAATTTTTAAGACTAACTATAGTATTTTGCTGAAACTTAAGCACATTTTACAGAGATTATAGGGCTGCCTAGTAAACTTGATACTCAAATTCCAATCCACACTTTGCCATATAGGCTGACTCAGTATTACAGTGATAAAACACATTTTAAAAGGTTATGGTGGGGGTAGGGCTTAGTCGGTTTGGGTTTTACTTTGAAAATACCCATCCACTATGCATAGAAAACTGCTGTGCCCGCTTCCTAGGAGCAAAGGAGGCTCAAAATTGAGATGGGCAAAAGCTGAAGTCTTGAAGGCTCCTGGGAGAAGGCTGAATATTCCCGTTCTCTGTATGCAAAGCTCAACAAGAGGGTCTGCCTATTTCTTCTTATCACTTTTTGGCCCTAGGAAGAGAAGAGGTGCCCAGGGAGAAGAACAAATCAGTGCAGGAATATTAGACAGAACAAGAACAAACTGGAAGTTCCTTCTCCCTCTGGTCACAGTAGAGTACAGGACCCTTCCAAGTTACCTGAAGTAAAAGATTTTGAGAGTGATTAAGAGACAGAGATGATTTCTTGTCTGGTTGGCAACCCATTGTCATTCAGGAACAAATTAAGTAACAGTGAGTCAGAGGTAAGTGCCTTTTTATTTTGTAAAAGATGGGGTTTCCTTCTGTAAAATGCTCACACAAATCACTGCATGTAGAAGAAAAAAGGCAGAGAGAAAAAAAATGAGGACGCTTTTCTCAAAGGACTACAGCTATTTCAAGGCAGCATCGCTAATTAAGAAGCAAATCAGCTTTCATTAATAGATTTATTCTTAAGGCAGGGAAGCAAACAAGCAATGCAGGCATGACAGATGCAAAGCCTCTGCTCCACTTATTCCACCAGTAATAGGAGTTACAGTAAGCTAACTATAAAATAAATGCATCAAGACATAAAGATGAATTTGTGTGCACTACTGGCAATGTAATAATATGGAATAAAAGACACAGTTACAATAAAGATGATATTTCAAAGGTTGGAAGAAGTTAAGAGCAGTTACATTGTCACTACACATGCTGAAATGCACAAAAAAAAAATACTGAAGGGACATAAATCAGAATGAAGATCACCATAAAAAAAATATAAAATATCATTGGTAGAGTCAGCAACTTGCTATGATCCATTAGAGTTCTTGCTGTAGGAAGCAATCCACATGTTTCAATTGAGCATGGACTATCTCTAAAGGCTGCAACAGCTGTAGGAAAGAAAGCCAGGAGTACAGATTTCAGTAGTCCAGGCCAGCAGGAAGAGCACAGGGAGAGTCAGGAGCAAATCTTGTAACTCAGTTTGCCACAGCACATTTTGCATCTTGGCAAGTGCTACACAGTACACATATAAATCAGCTCCTATTTCCAAACATCTACAAGGCTGAAGTAGTAGCTTTCAAAGGAAACATAATTATATATGGGGCCATGTATTTAAGATTTATTGATTGCCTTCAGCTCTGGAAAAACTCAGACACCTTCAAAACCAGATGAGGCCATGCCTACTACACAGGCACTTGTTAACTGATCACTTTTTTTCTCATCATCTCTAACTATAATACTGTACATTGTATACATATATAGTTATAAATAAATTATAGATGTGCAAGCTTGTTAGTTACCAAAGATGTAAACAATTGTGTACTTGGAGCTAACGGGAGCTTACAGAGTATATGGACTGAAGCAACTACTTTATGCCAATTTCCTTTCTGGCTGATGAAGATGTTGCTAGTACCTAACCACATTTACATCACCAGGATACTTGGTTTAACATTCTCAAGGACAGGCATTTTTAAAACAACATCTCACCTTCACACACCAATTCCTTGAAGGGTTTAAAGTCCAATGTTATTTGTAAGACTTGCACCTCCACACATGAATTCTGAAATCATTATGTGTCAATACATACATACCACCAAAAATGCTAAATCTAATACTTTGGGAAGCAATGTTTTATCTGCCTAACACAGTGTCCTAAGCCTTCTACAACTGCCAATTGAGACATTCGTCTTTATACTTCCACTTATTTAAAATATTCTGTTTAGTCTTTATTTAAAATACTTAACTGACAGCAAATTGGCTATTTGAAACCACAAAGAAAGCCAATGTCAAACAGAACACCCGAGGGGACAGCAATATGTGTGTCCGTCAAAGTAATTCAGATTTTTATTCTATTTACAATTCTTCATTTAAAAGTAAGCCTGAGGGAACAAGCATTGTCTTTAGCTTTTAAATACAGAGAAAATTCAGAAATACAATTAGGCTGAAGATGTCCTATAGAAAACAAAACATGAGTAAATAATGGTTTTCCTTCTGCCTTCCTATAAAGTACTGTTTTACAAGAACTACTGCACATATTCTTCGGAAAAAGAAAGATGTTTGATTAGGTAGTTTTGTATTTATAATAGCTGGCAACAAGCCAGAAAGGAATATCCATCAGCAGGCAATACTTTCTTCAAGAACAAAATTAAAAGGCAGGGGGTCTTTTGTCATACTGGGAGAGCATTAATGGGCTTAATCCCACAGGTTAGCCCCAGAGAGCCGAGACTAATTTATTGCTACTGGAATATAATTGTTCAACTGGAAGTTTTTTAAATGGATTAGGGATCACATAACCACTGATTCTGAACAAATACTGTCCAAAAGTCTGACTAAAAGTGAAATTCCTAAAGGACCTCTAGCAAGAAGGGGCTGGCAGGGAGCAAAGGCTAATTAACATGGCTCAGCTCAACCCTTAAAAAGTAGCTGTAGCTCCAAATAGACGATTTTGTCCAGAAGCTAAAACCAAAATAGGTGACAAAGTCTCAGAACCAGAACTGTGTAAGTTGACAAACTGAGTAGAGCACAACAAAGCAGTAAGATATTACGAAGCAACCATCTTACTTCCTCTGTAAGAAAAGAATGGTGTAAACTTTTAGTTTGGCATGCTTGAGAAGGTCTGTGAGTTTTCAGCATATGTGATGGGGTTCCTGTCCTCACAGCTGAAGAAATCACTGTCTTGGGCTGTTTTCCACTCAGCTTTGAGAGCAGTTATTTCACTGAAAAACCCAAGCTGGCTGATTCAGTTTTAAAATGGTAGGAGCTCAAATCATCATGCCATGTTTTAGCAATGACTGTATGATTCAAGGCTGGTGGCCTCACAAGAGAGTCCCCTAAATATATACAACTGATTTTCATTACAAAAAAATTAATTGTTCAATGGTATTGCTCATGGTAGAAGGGTAGTTTCACCTGGGTTTTGTTTTCCCTCTTCCCACCCTCCCACTCCC